>JAYMTA010000038.1:0-60789 GCA_036897625.1 Pelargonium cotyledonis
TGATTATGATGGAGAAGAAGTGAAGACCTCCGAGCATAACCCACAACATCTTGCAACCATCTCCGTCGGAACCCTCCGTGATTCCGCCCTAAATCCGCTCTAATATGTCGTTTTTGGTGTTGATTTCCTTGAAGCGCCACCGCCAGGAGCTTATCAGTCCCGTTCTTCCTTGCCTGCATTGCTTGTCGCGAACGGAAAGGCTCTATTGCTTGCCATCTCCGAAAATCCACTCAATAATTTGAGGACTCCTTTGTGAAACCCTCTTCTGATTCCAATATTTTAATTGATGTTTCACATATCAGTTTATTTGGAGAAGGCCAAATAGAAGATGGAGCAAAAAGAAAGATACATAAATTAAATTAAACGGAAAAAATAAAATAAAATAACTAATTTTGATAGAAGAATGAAAGGCAGAAGACAGAAGAAAACGAGGGCATTTTGGTCACTTTATACAAAAGTTAACACCATCACTAACAGAATGGTCATGGGTAAGTATAGGCGGTTCTTTGATTTGAAAAATAGAACTGGGTAAGTCTTCTGATTTAAACCAATACATAATAGTGGTCGTGTGTAATTTTCCTTATTTTTAAAATATCATACCAATATTGTGGTCATGTGTAATATTTTATTTCTATATTATGTCACATAAGCAAAAGATCTCGTCAAAGTTGATTTCTTCATTCATGGGATCCATATTGAGTCTCAAGTTATATACTCTATCCGTCCTAAAATGAGTGTTTTGTTTCCATTTTTTTGCAAAAATTAAGAATTACAAGATAATTTAGTGTGTTTCTAATATAATCATCACTTTCTCCATCTACACCCCATGTGCACCCATGTGCAGATTTGCCCATGTGCATAAGTGATAAGGGTAATATAGGAAGAACACTAATATAATAACATAAAAATAGAAACAAGACACTCATTTTGGGACAAAAAAATTAGACAAACAAGACACTCATTTTGGGACGGAGGGAATAACTTTTTGTAGGGATATATTGGTAATTCATGTATAACTAGTTTTATAAAAAAGAAAAATAACACTTATTTTAGGACAAAAATACAAGTTAAACATAACACTCATTTTGTAATGGAGAGAGTATTATTTATTACCATCGAAAATATTCTTAACATGCCGTGTCTATAATTTTATAAAAGTGTGTTGGTGTATCCGTGCCTTGTTCTGTATTTCATGTATGTGTCTATGCAAGATATGTTATTAATGATCAGATAAGGACTATGGATCGAACAGAACATGATATTGCCTGTTATAAACTATTAAAAACAATAATTACAAAAAGAATACCTCTTTCATTGCAACTAATGAAGGTCCAATGGAGATCCCAGTCTTGTGAATCGATGTTGTTGAAGGCTTCTGCATAAGCAAACCAATAAGATATTTCTTTCTTTTCTGAACTAAGTAACATAAACTCTACTATTATCTTCCTGAAAAGTGAAAACACTCTTGCTATTTTTAGCAACATCGATTAGTATAATTAACTCATTTCAAGTTCAAAAAATCTGTAACAAAGTTGACTGAATTTCTACACTCACAAATTTCGAGTCGGAACAAATAATTCTACAGTACACATTTCTTCCTAATCAATAGACACAAACAAACACAAAAGTCCACATCAAATGAGCAAACCCAAATCACTCCAGCAGTAAAAAATTCACAACCTGCAGCAGGAACATGGCAACATGCCAATGACAGCACAAAATCACCAAATTCTGACCAACAAGCATCGACTCAAACCAGAAACTGCACCAAACCCCATTCCGAATATCCATATTCCCAAATGAACGTGAAAATCATCACAACAATTCATAATAAAGCTAACCAAATTTCTGTATTCACAAATTTGAATCAGACTAAACATGTCTACTATCAACTTTCTACCCAATCAATAAACACGAGCAAACTCAAATCAAAATCCCTACAAAGCAAGTAATGCCAATGACAACACAAAATCACCTGATTCTCACCAACAAACATCGACCCATTACCAGAAACCCCACCTAAACCCAATTCCAAAATGGAAATGAAATCACCACAAATATCATTTATGTTTATAATATCACTCAACACCAACCAACAAACAATGACCAACGCATACCAAAACCATAACGCAATTCCCAAATTGCTAAAAAGAAAATGAAAAAAAAATGCACATTTTCAAATCAAGCATGCTCTATTCAAATCATAAAATCACAGTAAACAACGACCTAATACCACAACCCACACCAAAACCAACACCCAATTCCCAATTTAATAAAAAGAACTGAAAATCACGACACTGCACCTTCTCAAATGTGAGCTTGCTCAGTGAGCAAATGTTCATAAAATAACTCTATTCCAACCTACATACAACTACCCAATACCACAATCCACACCAAAACCAAAACCCAATTCACAAACTGCTAAAAATGTAAGCAACAATCACCACGTCACAGCTTTTCAATTCGAGCTAGCTCAAATCACTTCCATTCAGATCAACACCAAAACCAAAACCAACTTCCCAAATTGCAGTGCGATTTTACATTTCAAGCTTTTTTCTGTTCAGTTATGCTCTAATCAACACCAGAACCAAAACACAATTGCGAAAACGAAAAATATGACACCACGCCTTCTCAAATCGAGCTTGTTCAGGTAACAAATGTTCATAAAATGACTCTACTCCAACCAATAATCAACCACCCAGCACCAAAACCAAAACACAACAGCCCAATTGCTTAAATAATCAACCTTAAGCAGCATTTCATTTCGAGCTCACCCAACTCAGTTCTGTTCTAATCAAAAACGAAACCAAAAAAACAAACACCAATTCATGTACTTCGAAAAACAAAGTGCAAATCACGAAACCGAACCTTATCAAATCGAGCTTGCTCTTCGAGCAAAGGCTTCCTCTGCTCGTCTTCTTCCAAAACATGCCTGGTGGATAACAGAAACGCGAAGATAGAGAAGCCGAAGAGAAAGATTATGAAGAGAGAGACAGTAGAAGGAGATGGGTTTCTCGGGAACAATCTTGCTGAAGCAGATCTCTTGGAGTTCGCCATTTCTCCATCAGCAGATCTCTCCCACCTGTGTCTCATTTCGCGCACTCCCATAGATGACTGTGGTTCCGATCTGTGCTTGGGTGTGCTGTAGTGTACGTAGATTCAGTATGAGCAAGTTTTTTTACCGATAGATCGTTAGGATCTGTATATTAAAATTGATATCAATAGATTTTGGAGGGAAGAGAAACACAAGACCGCATAGCGCAGTGGATTAGCGCGTCTGACTTCGGATCAGAAGGTCGTGGGTTCGACTCCCACTGTGGTCAGTAGTTTTGGGCTTTTTTTCTCTTTAGGCCCATTTCAGTGTTTTGGGCTTTTATATCTTTGGGCCCAATACTTTCTCAGAGCCCAGTACTCTTTTATATATATATAGGAGAATGTACTATTATGTCCTCCAAGGATCCAATTTGTTCTAATTTAGTCCCCACACTATTTGCATTGTTCCAATTTGAAACCATACTTGTTTTGTTTCGAAGCAATCAAAATCAAATAAATACAATCAAATTAAGTTGACGTGACAATTTTACTGGGAAACAAAATTTTTGAGGTGGCGAATATGTGACGCTTTAGTTAGCTAAATCTATTGATGTGAAATAAAATTGCAGAATTAAGGGACGTAGTTGTCACGTCATTTTTATTCAATTCAGTCGCTCGATTATTCATGAACTTAGCTATTGTGGTTGTCGCATGATTGCCCCCGTCAACAAAAAGTATATTTTTTTCGCAAAATGTCGTGTTTACCTAAGTTGATGACATATTTGTAGACTAGAGAAGTTCAAGACTAAATAACACAGTTGGGACCGAATTGGATCGAACATCAAATTGGAGACCAATTCATTACAATGAATAGATGAGATATCAAAGTGCAGCATTTTTTTTGTTTCGTTATGCTATGTTCGGCTCCACATCTTATTCAACCCAAGCTCGTTTCTGATCTTGTCGGGTTTCACGTGCTTGCGCATTCATGTCCACATCGTTAGCTTTAATGTGAACCAATTGACTCATATATGCAATTTTAGTCATTTAGTGCCATTGAAATCATCTTCCAAAAAAATGTCAATTGGCTTCTTGCTACTATTAACCCAAGCAACATTCTTGCTTGCTCAACCTCCACCGTCCATCAATTCATAAAGTTTCAATCAACGGCTCAAAATAACCGACAAATAAGTTGTATTTTAAAACTAAATACATAAATAAATAAATGAAAGAAAACACCAAAAATGCAGAATTAGCATGAATATTATGTAGCTACAAAAGGACAATTAGACCAATGTTGATAAATTAGATATAAACAAGACATTAACATATATTATACAATTAATTATCTTAATCAATGTAACATAGTTAACATTCCAAATGCTAAACCCGTTTAGGCCGGCGTGATTAGTATAATTAATAAATAACTTAAGAAACTATATATACGAAGTTGCGGTAATCTCAAAACATTCACATTGTTCATAGTTATTCGTAAACATCAAAATAAGCTATCAAGATGAAACTTTATATCTTCCTCTTCTATTTCGTTGGAGTCGCTCTCGTATCTCAGAAACTTTGTGGTAAGGCAAAAATGGTGTGTTTGGTTAAATTTAGAGTAGCATGCCAATAATTTTGATGTGATGGGTTGAGTTTTAAGCGTCGAACGTTGTATCCGAATGATCTGATTGTGTTATATTTCTTGTTTAGTCAAAGCAATGCAAATTAACTTTTTTTTTTTGAAAAATACTGTGATACATGGAAGAATTACTTAGATAAATAGTATGTGTGCGAACATTTTGTAAAAAAAAAAATAGTCAAAATCAATTATAATCAAACAAATTTTGATGGAATAAATATGATAAAAGAATCGTGTATTTTCGTATAATGAATATCGATCCAAAATGCACACATTCTTATATGGTATTTCAACAAGTAGAGTCAATCATGCATAATGTAAACATTCTAATTATCATCTCCAAGGACTAATAATTCATGTATTTTTATTGACAAGGTTAATTTTTAGCGTAAAACACATTGTAATCGACCAAAATTATATTTTTAACCTCTATTTTTTGTACATGTCAATCTCAGGTGGAAAAGTGATGATGGAGTATATCGGAGCAACTGGAGCTTCAATAACATTTGACAATGTTCCTATTGAGGATGACATAGCTTTTCATTTTATACTCGGCTTTGCGATTGATGCAAATCCATCTGGAGAGTCCCAAAATGGAGTGTTCTCGCCTTATTGGGTAAGCACTTTGTCACAGGACGCGGTCGCAAACATCAAGGCAAGCCACCCCAATGTCAAAGTCATGGCCAGTCTATCGGGGTGGAGTTTGGGCGACAAAGTCCTCCGATGGTACAACCCTGATCCCGACGTTTGGATCTCAAACGCATTCTCCTCCCTCCAATCCATAATCACAGCATATCATCTTGATGGGATTGATATAGACTACGAAAGTTTTCCCAAAACAGGGAAAAACAATTTTGCTTACTGCATTGGTGAGCTAATCACTCGCCTAAAGAACGAAAGTGTCGTCACCGTAGCATCTATCGCACCGTATTATCTCACTGTCACGCCCTACATTGATCTTTTTAACGGGTACAAGGACGTTATCGATTTTGTTAATCACCAGTTTTACACCGACAAAGTCAAGACCCCAAAAGAATACTTGGAAGCGTACCAGCTTCGAGCGCAACAATTCGGCAGAGATAAATTGTTGCCTAGCTATGAGGTGAATGGAAGAGGAATTCAAGGGGATGCATTTTTTGATGCTTTGAATCTATTGGAGGAAAATGGATTTGAAGTAAATGGAGTGATGATTTTCTCTGCAGATGCATCTATGTCCAATGGATATTACTATGAGACCAAATCACAAAATTATTTGCTCAATTCTACTAGTGTTTGATGGTTTAATGTAACCTAATAATTTGAATGTTTTGAAGCTTTAATCATAAATGTAGATATAGAGTAGTGTACGTAATGTGTTTTATAAATATAATATTTGAATAAAATAGTTGTTTTTATCCATCTTTTTTTTCACGAGTTTGAGGTAATTTGAGAGCATCAAATACATGCATACACTATAAGGCTAACACGCATTTAAGTGAAAACCATGACGGGTGCTCCAAATTTCACATCGGGCATTGCACTAAGCATTTGCACCACAATGTTGTCTAGAATGAGCTAAATAAATAGGAGTTTTCAAGATAATTTAGAGAGTAGAAATGTGACAGGTAAATTCGTAAAATTGTCAAAATGTTATTCATTATTTGGCTAGGGAGAGTTTTTACACCTACACATATGTTTTTTGAAAAGAGCGATTGAGCATTGCGTAAATGGTAGTGAACTATGTAGATGTCATAATTAGGTGTAATCATGTGGCACAGACGATGACATGGTAGAGACATCATTTCTACATGGATTCTCGAAGGACAGCCTTCAAAGTGGGGCTTAAGGATGAATGACGAAGTTTGAGGTTTATGTAGGATTCTCAAGGGCGATCAAGCCCATCAAGATCAAACGAGATTTAGTATGCCCAAGTTGTACCTATTATGGAGATACACTTTTGTGGATAGTAGCGACTCAAAGATCCGGATATTGGGATAATAACAGGCCAAAATTTCAAACAAAATAATATGTGAGCTGAACAACATGTATTCATAAAACCGAAGTGTGAGACAAACGAATAGATTGTAACACAGTATGTAGAACAAGCCATGGTTGCGGCGTGCTTCCTTCGAGGTCTCCAAACACGAGGTATGTGATCTATCATTGCTTGAATGTTCGAGGTTGTTGGACATATGGAAGCAAGACTCCCATAGTCGTGTGGAGCCCTCCACACAACAGTGCACAACTGCTTAATGTGTTCACACATACATAACATACTCTCCTACTAAAAGTAAAGTTCAGTCTAATTTAATCATTGTTCGATTTGACTTACGTTAGATCAAAATTACATTTGACCTAGTATCATAATATTTGACTTGACTGAATTCTATTCTACTCAAATCCAAACAATCATAAACCAATAAATACATATAGGTAAGAAATTCAAAATAAATTATACTATTTGATTAAAAAAAAATTTTTCTTTCTTTTTTTTCCTTTCAATTGAGCATGTGCAATAATCTTGGCTCCGAAGCTTCTCTTTTCAAATCTCCAAACCTCTTTAAATTTTCAAAAGTAAAAAACAAAAATTGCCCCAAAAGTGCGCACCCTAAACCTCAAGCGCACGTTAGCGCTGCACAAATATTCACATTTAGTTATATATTAAATAAATAAAATATTCTGTAATAATTACCTCACCACCATCGTCCCTCCTCCTTAACCTTCACCACCACCACCACCAAAACGACGAGCTCCGACACCGATACGACGTCGTCCAGCAGAAGATTCCGGTGATCCACGTCACCTCCGATTCTTCTTCACTTCCGTAAGCACAATCTGTTCTCTCTCTTCTCTTCGTTTCTTCACTAACTCGCATTTGCTCGAGAAAATCGCCGATCATTTTCCTTCGTGATTTTCCGAGAAACAAACAGAAGAAACTGATACTGTATCTGTTGTATTGCGTGAATTTAGGGTTGATAGTCGTGTTACTGCGATTACAGGAGGTTTTAGAGTGAGAATTTGGATCGGAATTTTAGTTCGCAGTTGTGAATTTGCTGTTTGTGGTGGAGATTAGTAGGATTTAGATTGTTTAAGAGGTTTTAGGGATTTGTAGGATTTAGATTGGTTGGAGACTGTGCTCGGCTTCGGTGATTTGAATCATTTGATTGCTGTTTGAGGTGTTTGGGGGATTGGGAGGTGGTTAGGGTTTTGTTGGTTGGATTTGTGTGGTGGTTTAGGGATTTGCAGGATTCAGATTGGTTGGAGACTGCTCAGCTATAGTGATTTGATTGTTGTGTGAGGTGGTTAGGGTTTTGTTGGTTGGATTTGTGTGGTGGTTTGGGGTTTATGATGGTAGGATAATGGTGCGGCTTCTAGGACTTGTTCGCGGAGACTCTGATGAATCGCCTAGGGAGATTGCGTCGAGGTCCAATCCAGCTAGTGATTCAGGTGAGAATGGTTGGCTGATTCGGTTCTTCGATTCAGCTTTCTTCTGTGAGTGGATCGCTGTCAGCTACCTCTATAAGCATGATCATGCTGGGGTGCGGGACTATCTGTGTAATCGAATGTACACTCTGCCATTATCGGGTGTTGAGAGCTACTTGTTTCAGATATGCTACATGATGGTGCACAAGCCTAGCCCTTCTTTGGATAAGTTTGTGATTGATGTGTGCTCCAAGTCGCTGCAGATAGCACTGAAGGTGCATTGGTTTCTGCTGGCGGAGCTGGAAGATTCAGATGACAATGAAGGGATTAGTAGGATTCAAGAGAAGTGTCAGATTGCAGCAACTTTGATGGGGGAGTGGTCACCATTGGTTCGGCCTCCCGGTGAGCCAAGCCCAGGGAGTAAGAACCAAGTTCTGAATAAAATTTTATCATCAAAACAGCGGTTGCTGTCGTTAACATCTTCACCACCTGTTCAGAGATCTTTCACGTTCTCTCCTTCATTAGGGAGCAATTCCCATGAAGATGGTGGTGGACCGGTATCGCCTGATGAGAACAGGATCTTTAAGAAACTAATTCTGGGTCCCAAGGTTCGAGATGCATTACTATTTAGGAAGTCAGTAGATAAAGATGACGAGGAGTCGGATAAGGATGGGTTTTTTAAGAGGTTATTAAGGGATAGTAAAGGTGAGGATGAGGAGTTGACTTCAAGCTCAGAAGGGTTTTTTAAGAAGTTGTTTCGTGATAGCAAGGGTGATTCTGAGGATAAATCTGTTACTAAATCCATGGAGGATGAGGAAAAAGATGGGTTTTTCAAGAAGTTTTTTAAGGAGAAGTTCGATGACAAGAAGAATGAGGATGAGAATACATTAAACTCTGCAGAGAGATGTTCAAAATCTGCTGAAGATGATGAGAAGGAAGGCTTCTTTAAGAAGTTATTTAAAGATAAGTTTGAGGACAAGAAAGATGGTAATGATAAACCAACTGATGGTGAAGAAGAGGAGCCTTCAGATTTTTCATTGTTCAGGAAATTGTTTCGTGTGCATCCTGAAGAGAACAAAACTACAGGAGCAACTGAAAATAGCAATGGTGGCAGTTTGTTTGAAAGCAGTCCAGGGACGGAGAAGTTTTTTCGCAAATTGTTCAGGGACCGTGAGCGCTCAGTTGAAGACTCAGAGCTTTTTGGTTCAAAGAAGCAGAAAGAGGTACGTTCACCGTTTCTATTTCCTTTTCGGCAATCATGTACTTGATTGTTTAGCTTCTTCTTCTTCTTTTTTTTTTTTTCTTAATTCCAGATGATTTGCTTCCAAGTATGGAAGTTCTGGTACATCTGGTAGCTATTTCCTATATTATTGTGAAGAAAGATAATCTACATAGGCTTTAATCTTTGGTAACATTATACTAACAAAATTAAAAGAAAAAAAACTAGGAGATATTTGTTGTCAACAAGCCAATAAACAAGCTTAGTTTTTAAGCATCAATTTGGAATATCCTTAAGATTAAGAGCTGTTTTCTAATTTTGAAATTTTTTTACATTAATGAATACAAACACAATACAGAGGGTGGAGAATACATTTTTTCTGAGCTAGTATGGTGACAAAATTGGTGGATTGATCAAGGGGGTTTATACGTAATATCTGCTGTTTGTATATCCCTATCCTTTTTTTTTTCTTTACATAATTATTCTGTCTTCCTGCATGTTGTAAGTTGTATTTTGTTTTCTGTTATTTGGCAGAAGCGACCTGGTTCACCAAAACAAAGGAGTGACAAATCAAATGCAAAGCCCCCACTTCCAAATTATACTGCTGCACAGTTCCGAAAGGGAACTTATCATGAGTCATTGGACTTTGTGCAGTCATTATGTGATACATCATATGGCTTAGTCGATGTATTTCCTATTGAAGATCGCAAGAGTGCTCTTTGTGAGGTGGTTTTCACTTTTTGGTGTTTTTTTGTTAGTTTAATGTTACATAAATGTTTTATGGATTTGGCTGTTCTGCTCGAATTGATATCTGACATTTATTTTTTCTTGTTTTGTTTTTCTAGTCACTTGCTGAGATCAATTTACATGTTACCGAGGCTCAAAATAGTGGAGGTACTTTGATAGTGATGGTAGATTTTGTTGGAGGAACTTTTCCATGAATGGACATTTATTCTGTATAATTCATTCTTAGTTGTTCTGCAAGAAAAATCTTTTATCATTGCAAAAATGAGGCCATTTTCGTGGTGTTTCAGGGAGACTCATTGACGAGTTGTAAATTACACACAAAGACACATATTAACTTATATTTCACACAATTTTGTTTAAGAGGCTTGATGTCGGTGTCTCCCGACATTCTTTATATATGTATATATATGTGTGTGTTTGCACGTTTATATATATACACAAATAAATGAAGATAAGTTTTTTATTGTGAAATGTGGCTTCATATGTTTATTGGTTATACTTGTAGGAGTGTGCTTTCCAATGGGAAAGGGGATGTACCGAGTGGTTCATATACCTGAAGTTGAAGCTGTTCTTCTGAATTCTAGGGAAAAGGCTCCTTACCTGATCTGCGTCGAGGTTTTAAAAAGTGAAACAGCAAGGTAATATTTTGCCTCTTTTACTTGTGTGATGAGTGATAGTTTAATGCTTGGTAATGTTCATATATCTGATATTTTTTCTTGTCACTGAAAACTTGTTATAGTAACACAAAGGACACATCTGGATCTCAAAAGCTTTCCAGGGGAGGAATTCCTCTTGCCAATGGAGATGCCCTATTGCATAAGCCTCCTCCGTGGGCCTATCCTTTATGGACTACCCAGGAGGCTTATCGTAACAGTACTGATAGGATGTCAATTTCCACTGCTCAAGCAATTGACCAGGCAATGGCTCATAAGTCGGGGGCAAAAGTTAAATTTGTTAATGTTACTCTTTCTGTGGAGAAGCAGTCACTTGGCCAGTCCAATAATCAGGAAATATCAGATGGTGATTTGGAATGGGTAAGGGTAGTGCTGATTGCGGACCCTGGGGTTAGAATGGAAAACATTGAGGATCCAGGGTCACGACGCAAGAAGGAGCACCGCCGTGTTCCAAGTACAGTAGCTATAGAGGAAGTAAAGGTGGGGCGTCAAACTTTTGACTTTAAGTGCTATTGATTTTACTATTATTGTTTTGTGCACAGAGTTGACCTGTTTATCCCTTTCTCCTATTACTTTGTACATCCATGCACAATAATATGTTTGTGCTGAGATGTTGTGGAGTGTTGAATCCTCATCAGTCTTTAAGACAACATTGCTTCTTGGCAAGAGGGTTGTCTTTATTTTATTTTCTTAATATGGAGAGGAGATCTTGCAATTTGACAAACCTGTGCTTTATGCCTTATACTTGGACCAAATGATTGTTAACCTGGTCGATTTGTGGAAACCAGATTGTTTTGAGTGTAACGATTTGTGGCTGGATTCTTAGTGTAAACAAATAGTTTTAGTGCTAATGAGTGGCATTGCATACTGAAAAAAGGTTTAGGAAATTGTTTCCAACTTATGTTTAGGAAGTAGGAATACACTGGCAAGAATGGTTCCTTGCATATACACGAAAATATACTGGTATACTATCTCAGATATATGAAATTCATATGTTATTGCTTTGGACTATAATCCGCAATAAGGAACCAGTGTTCTCCTTTCTAGATCTTTGGTAAAACATTTTTAGCATTTGATTGCATATTATTCGTACCAGAGCATTTTTTAATACTAATATTGTTTTTGATATTTTAGTTAAATTCTCATATTATATTTTCTCACATGTTAGTAAAGTTCTACTGTCTTTCTGCAGGCTGCTGCAGCCAAAGGAGAAGCACCTCCAGGACTCCCTCTGAAAGGGGCTGGTCAAGATTCATCAGATGCACAACCAAGGGTAAAACTTTATTAAAAGTTGGAAGATTTCCGTTTTCATTGTTAGTGTGGGATGTTGTGTCCAAAAAGTTTCTCTTGTGACAGGTAAATGGCGGCTTCCCCAAGGCCAGTGAACCCCTGTCTGGAGAACTCTGGGAGGTTAAGAAAGATCGAATACGCAAAGCTTCGGTATATGGAAAGTTACCTGGCTGGGACTTGCGTTCTGTGAGTTTTATTCTCTCTTGAATTTTCTGCTGATAGCACATTTTGCTTTCTCATTACTATAGTGACTGATGCTTGGTGAATCATTATTATTAAATTTAACAGGTTCAAAAATAACAAAAACATCTTCTATTTTGAGTTGATCAACATCTCATTACATCTGTTTTTTTCCCCGCTTTTAATTTGTTTTATGTGCAGTTACAATGCAAAGTTGACAACTATCTCGTGCTTTAGTTAAATATGAGTTTTCCCTAGAAATGTTTCAGTATAGTTCAAGAATGTATGTGGATGTAAATTCACATTGGTATTTTTTGAAACGGAGATGTTAATTCAGCTTCCTTGGAAAGCCATGTCTTTTAGTATAATTTAATTTGTATGTTGCAATAACTCTTGACATGTCTTCTTGATATTCACTGTAATACACTTCAGAATCATTGCTAACTCTGCCGTTTTACTTATTAATTTTTACCACTAATTTAATGATCTACATTTTTCCTTCACAGTTTATTGTGAAGAGTGGTGATGATTGCAGGCAGGAACATCTTGCCGTGCAACTTATATCTCACTTTTATGGTAAGTGTCTTTGACTTGATTAAAATGGTATTCTTTGGTTTGAGGGCTTTTATTAATGTTTCTCCTTGTCCTATTTTCTTCAGAATTGGCCCTATTGAATAGTCAACACTTTATTTTTGCATTTCAACCCGTATTTAGTAGATAACCTGAATATTAAAAGAATATGGAGCAAGTGTATGCTCGTAGCAGTAGCACCTGGTCAAATTAGAATGAATTAGTGAATGACTTGATGGAGGATGAGCCTGATTATTTATTGGCTATTTTTGTTAATTTATTTCATTATAGAAATTATTGCTAACAAGACTGTGTTTACCACATTTGTTGGAAGTTGAAATTATCTAGGAATGCATTTAGTTTATATGGAAGCTTAGATTGTCTTGCAATTGCCATTATGAACAAGCTGAGTTCAGTTGTATATTGTTGAATGCGAACTCTTATTCTTGCAGTGTTGATTGTATCTTACTCTGTACTTGGTTCTAATGCTAAATTATTCCATGGAACTGGTTTTTGTTTCTTATTGCTTTTCCATTTGTGAAGCTGATAATCTATTGGGTTGCAATAACAGATATATTCCAAGAAGCTGGCCTCCCTCTTTGGTTGCGTCCTTATGAAGTGTTAGTTACATCTTCTTACACGGCCTTAATTGAAACGATTCCAGATACGGTAATTCTGTGTATTTATGCCTCTATTTCAAATGAAAATGAAAGAGATGTCTTTTATTAGTTTTTAAATGAATTGGCTTCATTTGATTATAGGCATCACTTCATTCAATCAAAAGTAGATATGCAAACATCACAAGTTTACGTGAATTCTTTATCGCCAAGTATGGAGATAATTCTCCAAGTTTTAAGCTTGCCCAGGTAATTAAATATTGCAGAAATGCTGGAACCTTAATACTAGTGTGTGGCCTTCTGAGGGTGGGGGGAATGGTGTCCAAGACTAAACAAAACGCTATTCGTGGTGCAATGTTGGTGATGAAATTTAAATACCACTCTCCCCTCCCCCTCAGTGTAATTTATTTTGTGATATACATATTTTGTTCCTTTGATGAGTCAAATTGGTAGAAATACATTTTGAATACACCTATATGTGGGTTTTTGCATATCCACGAATTATTTGATTACACCTAGAATATTCTAGTAGAATCAAGCATTTTTTACTGGTTAAGGTGTATCATATATTGTAGTTTAACTTCACTAAAATCAGGTACATACGCATCTTCAAGATACCTGATCAGGTATTTTTTTTTTGTTGATTTGTGCCTCATTTTTTCCCCCATTCTATGACTTATATAAGCTTTTCTAGAAAACTAAAATAAAAGAAAGAATACGTATAGTGTGGTCAGACATTACTATATTTTAACTGTATGCATTCAAATGATTCACATAGCTTGTCCAAAAAAAAGTAACGAGTACACAGAGACAACATTACCACATTTCTTTCTTCCCTCCCGAGTGATTAGTCAGCACCTGTAATGGCTTTTATTCTTATTTTGTCAATTTAAAGTTTTTCGCTTGTCCGCTTTCAAATTTAATTAGTTTATTTTTGTATTGCAGAGAAATTTTGTTGAAAGTATGGCCGGATATTCATTGGTTTGCTACCTTCTACAAGTATGCTCCCTTTCTATCTCACACACACATTCACACCATCAATAGCCACTATTATAATCAAATTAGTCAGATCGGGGGTTGCTTATAGGCATCAATGTCCTTGAAACACTTACAAATGAGCTGTGCAACAGATGCCAATTTCCAAAATACTATTTATACATGGCTTTCTGCCACTTAATTCTGCTGTGTAACCGCTGCACATTACTTTATAGCATTTGTGTACCATTTGAGTGTTGCCTTATGTTTGAAGAAAAATCTTTTTTTTTTTTTTACATTTACTGGGTCAGAGGGCCCAAGAGGGGAGAGAAAGAAAAATAAAAATCTCAATCCAGGGTTACAGAAAAGATTGAGGAGTAATGGAAAGCTTAGGAGATAGGTAAAACCGAGCAAACAACATTCCTGATACCATTTGATCCAGTATTCTCTCACTTGCTGACCCTTAATTACATAACCACTTAATGCTTGCCCTTATATTTTATGACCTTAAACAGCAAAAAACAGTGCTCGAAATAACTTACAAAAATGACCTCAGCCTATGAAGTACTTCAACGTGATTTTCCATAGTGAATCTATTTGAAGATATTAATGAAATATTGAAATCTCTCCTTTTTCATAAAATGCCTCCAATGAATTTTGTCGAATTATTTTGTTTTGGTTTGGTGGTGAGGTTCTAGCTTATTATGCACAATAGAGAACTGTTGATTTCATGAGATATATTTTTGGTTTGCTGTCCCAAGTGCTATTCTAAAACCATATGCTATGAGTAGATTGCTTCATGAGCCTCGGTACTGTTGTTTAGGTGAAGGATCGGCACAATGGGAACCTCTTAATGGATGAAGAAGGTCATATCATACATATTGATTTTGGCTTCATGCTCTCTAATTCGCCTGGAGGGGTGAATTTTGAAAGTGCTCCATTCAAGCTAACCCGTGAACTTCTTGAGGTGAGACTGATTTTAGTCCAAATATTTCTTATATTCTTTTGCTATGTAAACATCTTTATCTGGTGCTCGTTTTCTAGCATTTTTATAGAAACTAGTTTGACTTCAATTATCAAGTGATCGGATTGTTTGGGATTGTGCTAGGTTATGGATTCTGATGCTGAGGGAATTCCAAGCGAGTTCTTTGACTATTTTAAAGTATTGATGAAATCCTCTATTCGTTATGTTTTTCGACTGTTCATTCTTCAGATGGCATTGTCGTATTTCTTAGTAGTCACTAGTCAGTACTAAATATTGCTTACCTTGGATTCAGGTTTTATGCATTCAAGGCTTTCTAACATGTCGTAAGCATGCCGAGCGTATTATTCTTCTCGTTGAGATGTTGCAGGTAAGACAAATCTCTCTTGCTTTCTGTACTACTTTGTTATATGCTAGTGGCATGTAACATTTGACACCTGGTCCCATTGACTCACAAATGAGATGTACTTACCCGATCTGGCAGTTCATGCGTGTTGTGTTGAAGTTTGATTGTGTGGATGATTAGCCAACACGAACACGCTACACATTTTACTAAACAAGCTGGGCTGACAACATATGATCTGACACGTGCACGAAAAGACCACTTTTGTCACGACACTCCCAACTTGCCTGGCACGACTCAGCCCAACACAATTAAACTAACAAATTTAACATAATTTTGTTAACTAACATACAAAAATCATATAAACAATAAGGTTAGCTAGTTTTTTTTTTTTTTTTTTTTTTTGAATTCATTTGCTTTTATAACCCCTAAGTGTGTGTGTTGGGCGTGTCACAACACGAATAATTTATCTTGCGTGTTTTTAAGGCTTAGCACGAACACAACACGATCACAAATTTTCTTAGCCCAAACACGCTTATTTCATATCATGTCACGTGTTGAGTTGTGAATTGCCAGCTTTAATTCTTTGTTATTGATTAGGACTCTGGTTTCCCATGCTTTAAAGGCGGGCCACGGACAATACAGAACCTAAGAAAACGGTTCCATCTAAACTTAACCGAAGAGGTTTGATTCAAATTTCATATTCATATTTATCACCACCGTGCTTCATTTCTTTGTTTCTCACAATACCATGCGTTGGCCTTGTGCAGCAATGTGTGTCACTGGTGCTTTCCCTAATTAGCAGTAGCTTAGATGCTTGGCGGACACGACAATATGATTATTATCAACGGGTTCTGAATGGAATATTGTAGGGTTAGATTTTAGCGGTGAAGAGAAATCCTTTAAGGTGAAGTTTCTCGATTAAAATCGCTGTAAAGCATGGGAAAGGATTGGAAGCTTCACTGAGAAGCACGTGCTTGGCCTGTTTATGCTTGCTTTGAAGAATTTGTAGTTTGATCGACCGAGATAGCTCTTGGAAGTAAAGCAGGTTAATTCACTTCCGCAGAGTTTTCCCTTCATTCTTTTGGCCCGTGTTTCACGAACACGAAACTCTGCTACAAGTGATTCAGACCAGTACTGTACAGGTTGATTCAATGTTGATGACAGACCAAAAACAAGAATGGCCACCGAGACCATCTGATCTTCCAGGTATTGTGTATTAAGCACCCAAATGTTCGAGTCGAGATGTGTTGTACATTGCGATTTTCATTTTCGAGTCAAATATATTTATATCCCTAGACTACAATGCAAAAGGCGGTGACTTGCTGGTCCTCACTGGTTTCGGTTTCAATTCGTTTGATTGCATATTTCGTGCTGTCTGTACTTATCAAAAAGTTTGTGTTAGCCGAATCGTTGAAAATAGAATATGATTGTATCATGTGTAGCTTCATCGTTATCTAGTTTTTTGTTTCATCTATCGTGAAATTCGTTTATTTGAAACTCGACAAATATACAGAATTTTGGTGGAATTGATTTGTGATTGCAGTTGTGTATCTTATTTCTTCGAAGTCTTGTGCGTTTTTGGTTAATTTTGTGTCTGCAGATTCAAGACAAATGGATGTAAATATGTGGTGTATTTGTTTTCAGGTTATTGATTAGTTCTAGTATTGTCGCTGATCTTTATAAATCATAGTATTTGATTTGTTTTTGGAGTGTTTGTTTGATCTATATGAGAGAGAATCACAATTATTCAAATTTGATTCCATTTTGCATCTCAAATGCAAGGTACCAATTTTTTACTGTGCGTGCTGGCAATTTGGGTTTGGAGTCGTTCTGTTTAGTTTGGTTTTGGAATGGACTAATCCGAAACCTGCAAATGATAGGATTTTAGGGTTTATGGTGAATTGTGTGGATTTACCCAACTCGACCTGAAAATAGTTAGATTTTTGTGCAAGCTGAATTCATGTATCGTTTTGGGTGAGTACTCGACTCGAAAATTAATTGGATGCTCATGTTACCGAACAGGCCAACCGCTTGGTCGATTTAAAAAAACTAGTCAATAAACGAATTAATTAAGATTCCTTGAGCATTTAGGTCCTAATTTCAATTAATAAGATCATTATGACAATGTTTTTTTTTATTGAATAGCAGTAAATTAAAAATTATATTGCTTTTAAAAATGTTTTTAATCTCACTTTTGTACAAAATAACTAGTTAATTTATGTAATATTATATTTAAAGCGTCATGTTTAATTAACTGACACATCATTTAGTACAAATATTTTGATATATACGATATTATTACTATCTCATTTGTTTTTGGCATTAAACGCTTGGTTCATAAAACATATTGTACATTTGATGCGTTTTTATTCGTAATTCGTCACATATTTATCATGCGATGTCTAATTAATTTACACGTCATTCATAACAATATTTATGAAATAAAACATTACTATAAAAAAATCTATTGGTATTGACCAATTATGTCAACCTATGCAATCTCTTCTATTTTTGTTGACACCAAAAAAGAAAAAAAAAAAGAAAATTATTACTATCTCATTTGTTTTTGGCACCAAACGCTTGGTTCATAAAATATATTGTACATTTGATGTTTTTTTATTCATAATTCGTCACATATTTATCATGCGATGTATAATTAATTTACACATCATTCATAACAATATTTATGAAATAAAACATTACTATAAAAAATCTATTGGTATTTACCAATTATGTCAACCTATGCAATCTCTTCTATTTTTGTTGACACAAAAAAAGAAAAAAAAAGAAAGAGTACATTCAACCATGAACATAATATATTTCTATAAATGACCAAGCAACAAAATAAATGAATAAATAAATAAAAATTATGAGGCATTTGAACCAATCAAAAGCGTTTTATTCCTCATTAAGTTTTGATTTTTTTATTAATAAAAAAACAAAATAAAATAGGAACTATAAAGACCCTAAAAACCTAAGCTTTTGGTTCTCTCTATTCGTTCCCATTTCAGCTCTTTCGTGTCCTCTCTCTCTCTCTCCGGTGGCGGCTCTCGCTTTCTCTCCACCTCTCCTCCGCCCTCTCCGCCTCCACCTCCTCCACCACCACCTTCTTCACTTTTTGGTACGATTTTGTGATTTTCTCCTGTTTTTTCTGTCTGTGCTTGTTGGTCAACTGGCCGATAAAACTAGGGCTTTGTTAATCTTGTTGCGATTCCTCTTATTCTTTGTGGGTTTGATCTGTTTTGGCTCCGATACGTGTTAGATTGTGGATCTGTAGTAAATTTTCTGTGTTTTGTTGGTTTTTGGTTGTGTATTTGTTGGTCTACTGGAAGTGGAAGTTAGGGTTTTGATAATGTTGTTGCAAATCTTGTGATTTTTTGTGGGTTTTATTTGATTTGGTACTGGTATGTGTTAGATTGTGGATCTGTGTAGTTTTTTTTTGTGTGTATTTGATTGTTTTTGGGGTTTAGGGTTTTTGGATTGTGATTTTATCGGAGGCTAATGATGTTCCAAACAGGGCTTACATTTCGCGTCAAAGCCAAATGTCTTTTGACTCCAGCCAGAAATATTCGTCAATCCTTCGGTGCCTTTTTTGTTTCATGATCCGTGGTAGACTGTGGTGTGAGTGGAAAATATTCTTTCGGCACTGGACTTGACCTAGTGTTCTTCGGTTGTGTTCAAGCATTGTTAAGTATTGTTTACAGATTGTTGGGATTAGTTTCAGTCACAGCTTGTGATTGATTGTTTATATTGAGATTTGAAGAGGTTTCGAGTACAGTTGATCCGATGGCTATTACATCTCTGTCTCCGGGTTTTCGATTTCATCCTACTGATGTTGAGTTGGTTAAGTACTATCTGAAGAGGAAAGTTATGGGGAAAAAACTTGCGTGTGATGTAATTGCTGAGGTTGACATATATAAGAATGAGCCCTGGGATCTTCCTGGTATGTGCTCTATCTCTGAATCTGATACATTAGTTTTTGCTTTTAGATCCAAATGGGTCTGTTGCTTCTTTTCGTGTGTTTTACTAACTCAGTCTTCCATTTTTCTTGTTCAGATAAATCTTTCCTGAAGACCCGAGATCTGAAATGGTACTTTTTCTGTCCTCAAGAGAAGAAATATACTAGTGGCGGTAGAGTGAAGCGTAGTACTGATCGTGGTTATTGGAAGACCACTGGAAAGGATAGGCCTGTTCTTTATAATGGGAAAAGTGTTGGCATGATCAAAACTCTTGTTTATCACCAAGGACGAGCTCCAAACGAGGATCGAACTAATTGGGTTATGCACGAGTACAGAATGGAAGATAAGGATCTGGCTGATGGAGTGGTTCAGGTATGTTAAATTTCTTTAGTAGTCCACTTTATTTTAATCTTATATCTACATTTATTAACTCTTCTGCTGTATACCTATACCTCATTCGGCTATGGAAATTGATTGTCAGGTTTTTTTAGTCTTGTTATGTTTATCTATTATTCATTTCACCATTATTGCTGCCAAAGTAGTCACAGTAATTTTGTTCTAAACCATCATCAATTATGTTTACCATTTTGAAAATTTCCATAGTAAGCTTTTTTTGGTTGTTGGCAAATCTATCTCTGTAGAGCACAATTTATTTATATTGACACAATTTGTTTTTTGATGTGCTAATTTTTTCAATAATGAATCCAAATAAAACATGCAGATTGGGTCTGGTTTATTAAGTTTTTATTGAATCAATGGATTTTATATTTTTGTGCTTCTGGATTTTTTATTGCTTCTGATGCTCCTATATATTTATGGCTACTAAATGGAAGCTATTGTGACATAATAAACTACTATAATAATGAGAATGTTAAAGTTGCATCTTAAAGTAAGTTTTTGATTTTCTACTATGGAGCCATTACGATTGATTTCTAATGGTCGATCAGCACTGTTAGGGTCGTAGGGTAAATGATTAATTTCTTCTGTTACCCTCCCTGGTTACATACTTAATTTCTTTTATGGATCCAGTACTTCGTAGTATATGATTGCCAACTGTGTGAGACATGCTTTTTGTATAATTTTTCCTGTTCTTTTTTATTCATTTAATTAATTCTGAAACTCATCTGTTTTTCTCTATCAGGATGCTTTCGTCCTCTGTATAATCTTCCGAAAGGAAGGTCCAGGCCCTAGGAATGGTGCAGACTATGGAGCACCCTTTAAAGAGGATGAGTGGAGTGATGACGAGGAGGTAAATTGTGGAGGGCAAGCTGTTTGTGCAGCCCAGCCTGAACCACTCGTGGTTATGCCTGGTAGTCAAAGCTATTCTCTAGTCACTGGCATGCCTGTCTCTGAGAGTACATGCAGTGCATCTGCATTCATTCCAGGGCATCCAGAAACAATTCCTTCTGCTAAAGAACTTCCTCCAGTTGCTGAGAATGATGATGCTTTAACACGGGTTGCTTCTCAAGTTCTAGAGCATGATGATATTCTTTCTATGTTAGATTTATTTGCGGAAGATCCCATTGGAAATCACAAAACTGAGGTGCGTAACTTTATTTTTAAGTTGATATTAGACAAGGAATCTCACAATGTTCACTAGTATTGCTGATTTCTACTTGCTACTAGGAAACTAAACTGTGATGATATCCATATTTCTCCCTGCTTCTTTCTTTCTATATATATATATTTGGTGGGACGTGTCAATACTGAACGAAAAGTATGTATTAGAGAACCCCGTAATATTTTCGTTTGAAATTTTATTCTGGTTATAAATAGGCCCATTTTTTCATCATAATAATAGTGCATACGTTTGAAATTTTGCTTGCTAGGACAGGACTTGGTTGGGACATTTCTTTGCCAACTGTATACTGAACCAATCTTACAAGAAGTGTGGGGAGGATGATTATGAAACCTAGCGACTATTTGCAAACCATTTTTTTCGGACGATATCATATTAGGCTACTTTTATCTCCATTTTTGTATGGTGTGTTTACAAATGAATAAAGTTTAGATCTGTCCAGTCATGAAATTCATAAATTTGCAATTGTTTATCTATAGCAAATGTGACTTGTGCAAAAGCTTCAGTTGCTACAGCCTTATAGATGTTCTCTTTCCCACTAATACGAGCTCAACATTTGTCATCTTGTTTTCATGCTTTTCTATACACTTGTGATTCCTTGAACGACATTACAATATTTGTTTCTTTGTTTGCAGATGCTCGAGAATTCCAATCGAGACAGAAATATGGAAGGTGCAGCTCGCTCTGACGGAGATGATCTTTTTGACGGATTGGGAGACGTCTGGAATTGGTATGGTCTCGAAGGTGGAGTTCCTTTCACCTCCTGCGACATTACACCCGCTGATTACAGTCTGGACCAAATGTTTGCAGCTGATGATGAACCCTTTATAGAGCTAACCGATCTCGAGACCCCATTGGACAACCGTTCTAAAGCTAGCAGCTCTCGGTACAGTGCAACCAATCCCTCTGTCACACCTCAGTACAAACTTCCCTCCCCGCATATACCGAGTACTTGGTAAAATGGAAGGATCTTCCAGATAGTGAGGCAAGTTGGGAACCAGCAGCCAACCTGTGGCAATTTGAGGATCAAATTGACACGTCTCCTCATTAGGTGGGGGAGAATGTCACAACTCATCTTTTTGGGCTCATTCTGTGCATATCTGAGGCCTAATCTGCATCCATCCTATCCTGCCCGAGTCCATGAAGTGGTCCTTGCTTCAACCACTTTTTTATTAGATAATAAAATTAGAAGTATTTTTCATGTTATACTCCAATCTGATTTAATTTAACAATTAATTCACGTATGCATGTACTCTCATTTGCTTTTAACTGCTTCATAAGCCATACAAATATACAATAGTGGCACCAGTACATACATATCACCAAACACATTATGATTTGAATCTAAGTAGAGCACTTTGAATGATGTGTGTTTGGCGTGTTACAACATGATTAATTAACTGTGTGTGTTTTTAGGAATTTTAACACGATCACAAAATGTATGAGCCAAAACATATGTCGTGTTAAGGTAAAAATTGTCGGCTTTTAATATTCTCATTGTCATTGTTTTGACTAACAAAATTATACATTGCAAGACTTTCTAGCTACTATTTGTTTATTTTGTTTTGTAAGGAACAATCGATTAATTTAATTTTTTTTTAAAAAAAATTAAGCCACAAGATAAATATTCATGTTCAGTTACGTGTGATTGATGAACTTAAGAGAATAGTGTTGCAAATATTGAAAATAAGAATTGAATAAGGTGGACATTGAAAAAGACACTGACATAGGATATAGAAAGATAATAATGATAAAGATAGAGAGAACAATAATCATAATAAATTAATCAGAAACATATATAATCATAATAATATTAATATTGTTTGATGTGAGGACGTTTTGTGTACCACTGGAATAAATAGGCGAGGGCAACAGTTGCCCAAACCATCTTCTTCTTTTTGTATTTTTTTACTATAAATTAGAGTAACCACTAAAAGTAACGTAGTTGGTTAATTCAACTGTGTGAGTGGGAGGAGCTCTCAGAATCAATCCCCACTTAACACATTCTTAATGCGATAAGGTGTCAAAAGTTCTAAGTTAATGTTAAGAGACATAATCTTTTTTCTGCCCCCTTTAGCTACTCTTCATGCGATCATTGGTGCGGTTCCTAATCCCTTTAGCTACTCTTCACAAGTCAAGCCAACGATCACTTACCGGAACATGCGATCATTGGTGCGGTTCCTGACCCCTTTAGCTACTCTTCACATGCCGAGCCAACGATCATTTACCGGAACATGCGATCATTGGTGCGGTAAAAGCTCAATAGCTACTTTTCACAGACCGAGCCAACGATCATTTATTGGAACATGCAATCATTGGTACGGTAAGGTGTCAAAAGCTTAAAAGCTACCCTTCACAGGCCGAGCCATTGATCATTTAGCGGAACATGGTTTCCGGGGCCAAAATGATGGCTTAGTTGAGTTTTAAATATAAGTTTATTGCATTTCAAACCTAAAATAGTAATCTCATCCATACTTTCACCCAAAAGTCTCTTAGCATTACTAATTTAGTACTTCCCTTAGATCATATTCTTGGTAACTTTGGCGTAAATTTTAACAGTACTCTAATTTTGTTGTAACACAAATAAGACATAAAAATTAATGTTCACAAATTTTGTAATTGTGTATCTTGCACGATTAATTCGTATTTATATGAATCATTATAACGTGTCAAATGTTGTGATTTGTCCATGTTTTGGTTTATTTTATCTCATTGTTTTTTTCAAGCTATATGTTATTTTCTTGTCAACTATAGTCAATAATGCGAGCCGTCTCCAACATACATGAGGTGTGGGTCTTAAAAATGAGTTTCTAAATTACTTTCATTAATTAATTTTCTTATTTTTAGTTATACTTTACATAGTGAATTTCTATATTACTCCAATTAATTAGAGGCATCATTTTGTACTTATTAAACTACTACCATGAGCGTATAAATGTAAATATAAATTATTAAACTTTTCATATATTTTTTTTGGTTAAATTATGGGTTTCCTAAGAGGGCCCGCACTATTGACGGTTGACACCTTTAAGCCGTTTTACCACACAACTTTTCATATAAATATATGAATGGGGTAGTATTTTCTAATGAATATGTAAAATTCCATTTTTAGATAATTACAGTATATGTATACGAAATTCTAGACATTGTTCTGAAAATAAAAATTATTTATAATTCTTATTTCCTAAGCAAATATTAACAGAAAATTGAAGAACAAAATCATGGTAAAAAGGATGGAAACGTGCATGAAAATAAAACAAAAATTGCAATATAATATAAACATGTACATAATTTACAGTGTAATTTAACAGAAAATTCAAGAACAAAAACAATCTAGAAAGGTGCAGACACTGCATCTCTTACTCCTTCGATTTCATTTATATGATTTTGTTCGTTACGAACGATTTCATACTCTTCAACTAGCATAACGTCTTCGATAAGCATTGCATCATCTTCTTCTTTATCGTTCCAGCACACGTTATTTACAGGCTTTAAACCCTATACACGAATTTCAAATCAAAATTATATTTACTGAATAATGAAAAATAAGATAACAATCAATAATGAACCATATAAATAGTATTGAAATTGCATCTATAGATCCATAAAATTAAGACAACTAAATGCTAATTGAAACAAAAACAACCATTTCAAACAGAAAAGTATCAATTTAACCCAATATCAATATTGAGTATAAATTAATTTTATTACACCAATAATATATATATATATATATATCTTCATGTTATTGCATTGTTTATCAATTAATAAATACCTGAGTGAAAATATGCATGGCTTCTTCTATGCTTTTTGTGTTCATCACATACTCTGCTGCCTCCTGAAAATTAATTAACCAAAACAATTAATTAATTTGGAATTAATATTACTTGGATCCAATCCAACAGATACCAAAATATGCATGCAAAATAAAAAATAAAAAACGAAGCTGAAAATTCATATTAAAAAAACAACTAATTAATACAACTATAACACTTTTTGAAAGAAAAAGAAAACATACATAAGAAAATTTCAAAGAAACAATTAACAAATAAAATAAAGTAAAAACTACCATATTAGATTTGATCAAATAAATCCCAAATAAACATTATTATTTCTTAAACTGTTACATAATTTTCATGATAATAACATCACTTATATTCATCTAAACTAAACCAAACACACCAAAAACAATAGTATAATATACTAATATATACAAACTCACACACAAATAATTCGAAAACTCCCAAAAACTATTAGACAAAATAAAAACTAATATGTTTGATTTGATCAAATAAACCACACCAAATAAACATTATTTCTCAAACTATTATAATACTTTCATAATAATATCTAACAATATCACTTAGATTCATCTAAACCTAACCAAACCAAAAAACACACCTAATATGTATTTATATATAATAAAACTCAATATTAATAGACATTAAAAAACATACCCTAGCAAATTGGATTTGATCAGGACCAAGCGTCCTCGGCTCTGATTCGATAGATGATTTTCTATCGATTCCCGACATCGATACTCTTGCAGCTTGTACTTCCATTCTTCAGCAGAAACACAAACACGAAAACACTACGTTATGCTACGATAAAAGTTAACTCTTCTTTTAATTTTTCAGAAGCAGCAACAAAAAACTCGGAAGGTTTTGATTTTGTTTTGTGTGCGTTTTGGTTGAAATGAAAATGAAAATATGGAGCAAGAGAATCACGTAGGAGGTTTCTATTTATAGATGGTCATGAGTTCGAGGGAGATATTTATAGTAACCTAGTCCAACACGTAACCGAAACGTGGCAACCTAGAACAATTGTGCACGTGGCACTCTGGGGATGGCCTTGATTTGACACGTGTCTGGTTTGATGAGCGACGGGTCTCACCGTTTTGGAAACTCATAGGACTGGGGGTGAGGTGGCATGGATAGAGTTTCCAAAAATAGAAACGTAAATCAATTTTTTAATTTTTCTTTTTTAGATTTGTAAGATACTTACGTATTTGTGTGAGACACTAAAACGAATCAATGAAAGGCACGTTTTTTCAGTTTTTATAGTTTGCGTTTCTATAATAAAAAATAAAAGAAAAAGTCTCAATTTGGTTCCCGAACTTTGATGTTTTGTTCCAATTTATTCTCTGAACTTTTTTTAAGCAAAAATAGTCCTTGAACTTTCGTATTTGGCCCCAATTTGGTCCCTGAACCTTCACATGATGACCCAATTTGGTCCCTGAACTTTCACATATTGACCCAAAGTGGTCATTGCCATTAGAGCTTATATCAAAAGTTTAGGGTTCAAATTGGGTTATTATGTGAAAGTTCAATGACCATTTTGGGTCAAAACAAAGTTCAAGAACGAAATTGGAGAGAAACATAAAAGTTCAGGGACTATTTTTGATTAAAAAAAGTTTGAAGACCAAATTGGGACAAAACATTAAAGTTGAGAGACCAAATTGGAACTTTTTCCAAAAATAAAAGAAATTGATGGTAACTATTGGTTCAAGCCGGACAGTCCATTTAGACTCGAATTTGGGCAGGGTTGGTTCTAACAGATCCATACATCTTAGTTGATTTAGATTAAGTTTAATCAATATGAATTTTCAGAATACTTGAGATAAAACTCGATCCATACAAATTTCTGGTAACAAGGCGGCATACATAAAGTCTCACTGGTGTCGCCTATCCAAACAAACACCGAGCACAATTGATATGATCAACACTCGCTTAAAAAATCAACTTAGCTTAGACCATTAGAGAAATATGAAAACGTGCCAATATAGCCATAAATACAACATTACGATTGTTAACACAATAAAGCCATTGCTATAAACAATAAGAGAGACATATAATAATAAAACGCGCCACTTTATAATAATAAATACATAAGTATTGATAGACACGATGACACATTTGATAACTGAGTTCGTGAAGCATTAATTAAGGCCCTTTTTAAGATCTCATTTCATAAAAATGTGAGTGAAATTATGAGTGCAAATTTGTGTTCATGAAGTAGTTGATGGAGGACACGTGGACGGTGGAGATGGAGTGTGCGTTTAGGTGATGAGTGGTGGTGATGTGTTTGATGGTGATTGGGGACGGTAAGGTGCATTGTACGTCATGCACGTGAGTTTGATGCAGATCATCTTATAGAATTTTGCCAACGTTTTTGATGACGTAATGTCATGTCTGTGATATTCTTTGGATTTGAGTTTTTTTATAGATCCAATGTTTGTGACTTCATGCTTCTATTTTTAATACAAATATCAATGGATCAACATTCTAGAAGCGTGTAAATAGATTAGCACGAAATTAGCGCGTATGGATAGGATGTTTTGTAACGATATGTTGTGCTCGTGTTGAAAAATTTCAACATATTTAGTATATGTGATACGTCAGTGTTTGCTCGTTAAAACACGCTTTAATCATTAGTCGTGCTGCAAAATCATCAAATTATTGTAGTGTGTGATATTCAACTCACTTAATCGAAATCACATGTAAAAATTACAATTCATTGAACGTTTTATTTTTTGTTCTTTGATATTCAAACACTAGATATCCGTTTCTTCATTGTTTTTTCAGAGTCGAGACAAAATATGAATTTAGATAAAGTTGACCGTTATAAGTACTATTTAGCGTAAGACAAAGCTAAAGCCTAATTATTTGGACTTATTGTACTTCCATCATCTATATACAATATAATCTATTTAAATACTATTTCACAACTTCATTTAGGTAAATATTCAAATTGTGAGGACAAAACAAGCGTTAAGATCAATGATACCAATCAATGGCATATGCTATGAACTTTTTATCAAAGAAAATATCGATGTTATTGTCTCTTGTAATTAACATGAACTATACAATCTCCGTATTTTCAAGAACAAATAAAGAAATAATATTAGTTTCACGATTTTGAACTCTTATAAAAAGATTCAAACGCTGAAGAAGTTGTAAATAATCAACTAAATCGAAAACGACTCATATGCAATTTACCTTAAATAGTTTAAGGTATGAATCAAACCAACACTTTGTAAGGAATCTATTCGAGATTTGTAATTGAAATTTGGAAATGAGTAATTAAATAATAAAAAGTGCAATTTGAGAAAATTTGGTATTTTAAAGTTACAAGTAAAGATGATTCCACAAAACAACCAAACAAAAGAAACTCATGATTCCTTTCCCAACTCTATAGACTTCTCTTTCAAAAGTTAAAAAAAGTAAATTTGTTTCATAGCTAACAAACACTATACTGCCATAAATTTTCACATACACCAAAACTTCCAAAAGTTAGATGGATTCATAGAAAGAGAGGTCAAGAAAATCCAAAACCCTATTATCAAGTCTTGTTGATTGCTCATTTGGTATGATAAAGGTAGAGAAAGTGTATGTAATACTTAGAGGTCACAATTTGGATTCGAATCGAAAAATGTTTAAAATTTGGTACGAGTTTTGGTTTGAATTTGAGCACATTTAACATTCAAATTTGATTTGATCTACTATATGATCTGAAAAACAAATATGAAGAGATTAAAACATTTTTTTAGATTATACTCAAATTATTCTTTATCAGTGTGATTTCTAACAATTCTGATTTGAATCTGAATTGCTGAATTTACTACACTGATTCTAGAACTGGTAATTTCGACTCAAACTTGCGGGTTCTTTAAATGAGAGACAACAATTAAACTTGATTTTACAATTTTGCCCTTGAGCCACTAACCTAGGAAACAACTCCTTAATTTCCACAACCAAATGACACCAAAAATCATATATCATTGACAAAGATACCTAACCAAACCAAGAAGTGAAAACCAAAGAACCATCAATTTATAGAGCCCAAGAAAAAAAGGTTCAATCTTTGAGTCAATGAGAGGTCTCATTTGACAAGAAAAAAGATCTCCACGTTGGACCGGTTATTCCGGGTCAGATCACATCACACACTAAAATCTAATGTAGATTTCAAGTTGAACCGGACACCCGGTCCAGCTCAGACTCTCCTCACACACACTCACTCCCACATTCTACCCATTTCCCCAGAAAATTAAGCTTTTCTCTTGGCATTTCTCGCACTTTCTCTCTCTTGCTCTCTTTACTTCTTGAATTGTTGCATTGTGTTGTTGAATCCTCCAAAACAACCGAACAGTTACCTCAATTTCTTCACCCAAAAGACAGACCAACATTACCGAACAATCAAATCATCCCAAAGATTCCCACTAACCAAACACTCCAAAAGACCCATCAAATCGTCGTTTTTTCTCTCTTGCCTCAGAAATCTTCATAACCCATCTCTTCATTATTCGAAAAAATGGAGCTTTTTCTTCTTCTCTAGAACTCGCCGTTCCGACTCAGCCGCCATGGACGAGTCCGCTCGGAATCGACCCTTGACTCGCCGCCGCTACCCCTGGGGCCGCCACATCGGATTCACCGCGGGCCCCCCCACATCGGACGCCCGCCGGCGAGCCCCGACAACCTCTCCTTCTCCCACCACAAAACGACGACGTCGGTGGTGTCGGCGACTAAGACGACGCTTAATCGGAAGCACGAGACGACGTCTTCTACGACGATTCTCTCGAAGCCCAGAAGCCCTAGCGTCCCGAATTCGCCGCAGAGCTGCAAATCCGTCCTGTCATTGCCGGGTCGGATCCACCCTCGCCGGATCTTGTCTCCGGGTAGGGTTTCCCCGATCGACCCAGACCACGTCGCAGAAGAAATCGGCCTCAGCCCATCTCCGGCGGTGGGACCGGCGCCGCCGTTGCGATCTCAGAGCTTTCGAGCTCCTCCGGATGTTTCGTCCGGGTCGGGTTGTGATGTGAGCGGAGTGTTCGATTTGAGGCTCAATTTGAGAGGCAAAAACGGATCTTGTTTGGTTCTGGAGCTGAATTCCGAGGTTTTGAGTGCGAATTCAGATGTTTTCGCCGGGTTCATATCAGAGCAGAGGGAGGGTTCAGTTTCGGATGGTTCTTCGGGTTCAAGAATATGTAGGATTGAGGTTCCAGAGGTGGAGAATTTGGTGGTGTTTAAAGAGACAATTGAGCTGATGTTTGAGGAGGACATCACAAAGCGCCTCATGAAGATTGGTGTGTATCGATCCATCGATATACTTGAGGTTAGTGTTTGTTGATTTGATTTGATTGTTGTCTCGGGCTCGTGTTTGTTTACATTCATTTCTAATGCTCTGTTCTTTGAATTTTTTGTGTTTTGTTTGTTATTAGGTTGTGGATTATATCTACATTTTGCATAATGGAATGTCTTGATTTGTGTGTCGTTTCGTTGAAATACTATGTTTGAGATTGATGATCATAGTTTCTTGGTTTATATGGAAATATGATCGTACCTGATGTTGGCATTTTGTATAATGGAATGTCTTGATTTGCTTTTTGTTATGTTAAAATACCATGTTTGAGAAAGGCGAATCTGCGAATGTAGTTTCTTTCACTGGTAAAAATGTGTTTAGTTTATATGGAAATATGATCATACCATTAGTTTGATTCAATTATATGGAAAATTTTGATAGTTTATATGGAAATATGATTGGTACCTTTGCAAGGGAAAACATACAATTAGTGTGAAACATACTAAAGTTTGCAACTTGTGGCTTCGGTTTAACTTTTTCCTAATTAAAATGGTGTTTTGCAAAATGCACAAAATTTGACTAGTTTATATGGAAATATGATCTTTCAACTTTTTTCTAATTAAAATGGTATTTTGTGGTATGCACATGTTAAGAGGATATGCATGTGTTTTGTAAACTCGCCGTGCTTCCTTCAAATTTAGCATGATTGCTTTTCCTTGTAATATTTGAGTTGGTGAATTCCTTGGTGTATCTTAAGTATTACTGGGATAAGCGAGAGCAGCTTTTGTGGTTCTCAAGTCTCGGACAGACAGAACTAATCAATTCCATTGTTGTGTTGTGTCCAACCCGAACCAAAATGGTTGGGGTTTGGACAATCAAATGACAAATGAAGACTTTAAAGTGACATTTCTTTCTTAGACTTTATTAACCCACCAAGTGACAAATTGCATAAGACTAAACGATACACTCCGTGGATTCATTTTATGGTTTACTGGTTTTGCACCATCATTTTGGTATAATCACATACTGTAGGCACAGGCACAAGCCCATATGTCGTTTATCTTAGTTTGTCTTTATTGAGTGTAGTGTGGCGGCGGTGATGTATGCTATAATTTATCATGCCAGATGCTTTAGTGGGTCAGTTTTAGATATTTGTGTACAGCATTTATGTCTTCAAAGGGGAATAATATAAATGCATATTGTTAAGGTGAATGCATAGGAATAATATAAATCCTTGTAATCATGATTTTGTAACAATACATAAATTGTGAATTTAGATGAAGTGCTGGATGTATATGCTGAAAGAGATATACTAATTTTGTAGAGAAACAATTGTGAAAGCTTAACTAGCATAACCAAAAAACATTTCTTCTATTATCTTTAATTGCTCATTTTGTGTTCTCTTGGTGTTACTAGGTATCGGCAAGCATCATGTTCACTAAGGGTGTCTTGTCTTGCTTGAAGTACCTTGAAGCTGTTCCATGGTCCGAGGATGAAGAGGAGAAATTGAGGAGCCTGTTTACGAGGTTCAAGTTTGATGATGTGGCTACTAGAGACATTATGGCAAGACTTTACATGATTGACTCTGCAGATTCTCAGGAAACTTTAGCCACACAGCTTGTTTGGTCTATCACCAGTTGTGTTGATAACAATGCGAGGAATGAGCTGAAGTCATTAGTCAAGGGTCTCCTGTGCAAGAGCTCGGTTTATGAAAAGGACCAACCTGATCTAAAAGACGATCTCTATGTTGTTTGTGAGTCCTGTGTTGGTTCACTAGTTGGTCTTTTTGGGGAGGCGTCGGAGACTAGTTCTCCGAGTGAGAGGCGGGTGGAGAAGGGAAACGACAAGCCTATGATCGAGCGCATTTCTAGACAGGTTGATAACATCAATTGGCTGCTCGAAATCTTGCTTGAGCGACATATGGCTGAGGAGTTTGTGGATTTGTGGGGAAATCAGGGAAAGTTAATTAAAATGCATGAAACTGTGTCGCCAATGGTCCGGTATGAGATCAGCCGGGTTTCAGCGGCTTTGTTCATTGCAATGGGGACCCGAAAATTGCAATGCCGGTCAGAGTCAAGAGCAAAACTTGTCCAGTCTTGGTTCAGCCCAATGCTGTCAGACTTTGGCTGGCTACAAAGACGGAGAAAGGGTCTTGACATGAAAGCGTTGGAAGAAGCTATGGGTCTAACGCTGCTCACACTTTCTTTGCGGCAGCAATATACGCTGTTTATGGAGTGGTTCCGAAGTTTCTCGAAAAATGGTACCGAGTGCCCTAACCTTAGCAAAGCTTTTCAGATTTGGTGGCGCAGATCGTTCGTTAGAGGCTCAGAATCTCATGTCGTTGAGTTCAGGTAACTTGTGAACTATCATCTCCATTTTTTTTTTTTTTTTAAGAACGCCACCTTGGAGTGGTGGGGGGTTTGGCCGGGCCCCTACCTGTTTTATTAAAATAAAGTAAAAAAAAAAGTACAATTACGGAGGGGTACGTCATGAGCCTTACCTCCTCATAATGAGCACCTAAGACATAGGCTATACGTAATGCATGCAGTATAAGAAAAATTACATAAACAATTTACCGCTACAAACATAAATACGAGTTAAGCCAATAACGTGATCAACTATGTGAAATTGTTGTAGCTGTTGTTGGAGCATATATGCATCATAATGTCTATCAGATCGTGTCTTAATTTTTTATAGAGCACGATTACTGATTACCAATGCCGGATTCTAACAGAAAATTGAGATTCTGAAACAAATTAAGTCAATAACGTAATTATCGTAGCTGTTGTTGGAGCATAAATGCATCGTAGTTTCAATGAGATTGTGTCGTAGTCTTTTGTGCATTGTAACTAACTACTAATGCCGGATTCTAACCAAAAAATTGAGATTCTGGAACAAATCATGCTGATAACGTAAATCAACTGCGTGAGATTGTTGTAGCTGTTGTTGGACCATAAATGCATCATAATTTCTATGAGATTTTGCTGTAATCTTTTGTGCACTGTAACTAATTACTTATGCCAGTGTCAAATCGTCAGATTGATCATCTCAATCTGCATATGTTTTGTTCCCTTCCTTGTTTAGGATGTGCATATGGTTTCTCTCAGTTTCTTTCTGATAGGTTGTCCAATGCACGAGACTTCTACTATTAGGAGTCTGAAGATGGTCATTTATGCACGCTCCTACCTTTATAGAGAGAATGTTTCTTGAATATTGACTTGATAACACGATTTCATCGGATCTCCGTTGCGGACCCAAAGCAACATTGTCAAGATCCTGAGCTACATGGTTGACTATATATCTTCTTCCTTATCAACTATTCCTCATGTCTAGGGTTAGTTTCTACCATAGTCAATGGAGGAATAAGCTTCCTGTAGCATTGATACATAGGGCACTGTATGCATAAGGACTCACAATTGTACCTTGCTATTTGGGGCACGGGCCTAAACAGGCTGGGCTAGAAAACACGCATGCCAATCATGTTACTCTTCATCAGCCTTAACGTGCATCTTCACTTAATGAGGCAAGCTAGGACCGATACATAGTTTCAAAATAAGAATGCATGAAGTTTTTGTCTCTCTCCGTTTTAGGCTCGTGGCCCATATTTCTAGGTCTACTCACAAGTCACAATGGTGGGAGCTTGCACACTAGATCGCCTTTGTACAAGGATCCAGATTAGTGCAAGTTTGTACACTAGATAACCTTTCTATTCTGGATTTGATTTATGTACACGAATCCACAATGGTGCAAGTTTGTGCACTGGATCACATTTTTATTCCTAAACTGATATATCTACGAGAATCCACAATCGTAGAAAAACCTGCAGTGTATCACCTTTTTTATTCCTGAACTGATGTATGTATATAAGGACCCACAATGGTGGAACACTGAGCACTGAATCGTCCATTTATTCTTGAACTAACGAACACAAGATCATCTCGATTTGAACCAATCACAAGCCACGTTACCAACAATGAATTTGCATTGAGATTCACAACATTGTTTCACAATAAGCATAGTTTTTCATGAATTACAACCACTTACACTTATGTATGCCCAAAATGAATCATGGTCAAAACCCACATGATATTTTCTTTACTTTTTTGCCCTTGATTGACTTTGTCTCATACTTCTATGTACTTCTCAATGGTTGCAGTTAGGGTTGACTTTGGAACTGCACCAATGACACTCTCCTTCTTCTCCCCATTCTTGAAGAGTAGCACAGTTGGGATGCTCCTAATGCCACACTGTGTGGCAATGGTGGGACAATCATCAGTGTTGACTTTGTAGCAGGCAAGCTTTCCGGCGTACTCCTTGGCAAGTTCATCGATCACCGGAGCTATCATCCGGCAAGGTCCACACCAAGGTGCCCAGAACTCAACTAGAACTGGGCTCTCACTGGCAACAACAAGAGTGTCCCAGCTTGAATCTGTCACCACTAGCACTGAAAGTGCCAAGAACATGGACAAAATAGAGAGTAGTTAAATTTGTGTGTAGTTTCTTTGACAAGAATCATGGAAAAATGTGAAGTTTGTCTAGTTTTTGATGTATGGATAGATATAGTAGGACAAGTAATGTGAACCCTAATGTATAGGTTGGTGCAACTGGTAAATGAGTCCTTTTCAAAAACTTTCTGTCTTGGATCTGAGACTCGATTTTACAACTCCATTTCAGTTTCAAAATAAGTGTCATCTCAGAGTTTTCGTGAAGACTCACTCTCAGCATTATTTTGATGACATTAACAAATATTGCTAATGTGTGAGAACTCACTCTCACGTTTCATACTCTCAACATAAACAAATATTACTATCGTGTCAAGATTCCCGTCATACTTGCAACATTAACGATTATTACTGTTCCATCGAGACTCACTCTCACATGTCATATTACCGTCATCAACAAATATTACTATTACATCAAGACTCGCTCTCACGCATCATACTCCCGTCATCAACAAATATTACTATCAAAACTCGCGTCATAATCCCGACATCAACAAATATTACTATTGCATCAAGACTAACTCTCACAAATATATTCAGGTTAAGGAAAAGGGAAAAAAAGGTTGATACCTTCATTGGCAGCTCCCTGAGCTTTGCAGACAATGCTGGATTTGAGGAACTTTCTATTAACCAAAGAAGAAGACATCTTCAAGCTTCTGCTGGTACAAGGCAAATTGAAGCACCTGTGCTTGTTGGAGTGAACATGCTCCATCCCCAAAACACCAGCACCTCTGGTTGTGGATATGGTGCTCAGATTCATGCATGCATTGGAAGCCATTTCTTCACAAACCCTAGAAAATTTTCTTCTTTTCTGTGTGATTTTGGGGTGTGTTGTTGAGGTTGAACTTGAAGCTCAGGAGAGAAATGTGATAAGGTGAGATTTTTGTTTTGAAAATTTTATATTATTTTTAATGTTTTTTTTTAGTGGATATGGGTCTTGTTTCTTTGTTGGAATGTAAGGTGCTTAGGTGTTTTGGCGCTTATGTGGATGAGAATTGCCTCAAAACTACAATGGATTGACTCTTTTGCCACAAGACATGACTGGCTCTAAATGCACTAGGAGTTGAAGAATTCTAAGAGAATTTTTTTTTTCTTTTTTTTTTCTTTTGTAGATACTAGATATTGATATTGAGATTATATATATTTTTTTATCTAGTATATGACATTTAAAAGCAAAAGTAATATTGGTTGATTTTTAAAACGTTTCTACAACAATTTTTCTGAAAATTGCGTCACTTTGGCCCATCAATTATTCAAATAAAATTCGCAAATAACAATTTAAACCTGTACCCAAAGACACCCACAATTTTGCAAAGTTTGGTTGCATAAAATAGAGTGTATTGGTTTTCGGCTAAGGTTGTTTTTGACAAATTGCAAGTCAAGTAGGGCAAACTTTCATCGTCCGAGTATTATGTGGATCAGATTTAGATTAAGACTTTTCTCGAACTAAGTTGACTATTTGAATCTAAATCAACGGACATCCTAAAATCGATGCAGCTGATATTCGATTTGATCCGATCAATTTTGAATCAAATTGGATTTGACAAACTTGTTCATTTACACTAAAAATCTAGAACTTATCCAATCCGACCTAAATAAATATAACCATAACCTCTTTGAGAACAAATTCGGATTGCTATTTTTCCTATCCAAATGGCCACCTCTAGTTTTTCACAATGGAATATATGCAAACACAATACTTTTGTTTACTAGAAACATTCCTTTCATTGATCATTTGATATATTAAATATTTGTATTACATCTTTTCCAAACTCCATTGTAAAACAAATTACTTACACAACTAACTATACAACATGAAGAAATTAACATCAACTATTGTTGAAGCATTATATGACCAATGTAGGAACTCACAACTATAAGACCCCCCAAAAAGAAACTCAGAGATTTTCTATATACCAACTACAAGAGAAGATTTGGAGGCAAAAGCTTAGCTTACCAGTTTCGAGCTTTTTGCAGTAAAATCTCCATTTCTTCTCTGCTTATCAGAGACTCAATATCAACAAAGTCTCCAACATTATAATGTCTCTTCCTTTCTCAGTTGTTCTTCTTTCCACCAGCAAGAATACGTTGGATCTGAAGTCCTCGGCTGAAGGCTTGGTTGAACAGAAGTCGGGTTTGAAACTCGGATACAAATGGGAACCAAGCGAGGATTGCTACTGGCGCAAAGATAATCAGACCCATTAGGTACTCGTAGCCTCTTGCTAAGGCCTTGACAGAGCCCCACATCCCGAGGGCCTTTGTTAGTGGCCTACATGCTTGTGCTATCTGCAGATCATGCAGAATCCGAAGTGTTATTAGCATGAGAATGGTATGAAAGGAAATGTATATGGTAATGCAAGTTTATGATGGGAAGTTTTCGGGATATTGTTGTTAGTATAGAATGAAACAAAGAAAAAACTCAGAGATGATTCTGTAAAATGAGTAAAGGGAAGATTGATTTGAAAGCACATAATGTAAGGATTGATCTCTGTGAAGTACATAAAACAACAAAAGTTGCATATTTGGGCAAGTAAGCAAAGTCTGGATGGCTTGGAAATCGAATTTCGTTATCAAAATTCAGAAGTTTAGTGAAAGTTAACGTTAATGAATGATGGGAGATTCTCGGGATATTCTTACTATGGAACGGAACGAAGGAACTCAAGTTGGTGTCAGTAAAATGAGTTGATTTGAAAGCATAATGAAGGATTGATCTATTTCAATTAGTAACCAGAATCCAAAAGAGTTTTGTATGAGCTTATGCAAATGCATGAACGAAACTGAGGAAGTATAGAAAAGATGAGAAACATACTTGCAGAAGTGCCCATCCTGTGGGCAAGAAGGCTAGAAGACTAGCAAATATGTCTCCAAGTGTGAGGCTAAGGAATGTGAATAGAAGGATGAGAGCAGCGATGAATCCGATAAATAGACACAGCTTTAGTAGTCTGAAGAGGAGCTGAAAATCTGCGCTGAACTTCTTTCTGCCCATGGAAACAATCTGCATTTTAAACACACACATGTTTTTGAGACAAGGACTATAGCAATGTCAAGAACTCAGATGCTCTAATTTGATAATTTTCTTGAATTCGAGAACTACCTTTAATATGACCACCACAGCAAGAATGACCAGCCACGACAGGCCATAAACCTGGAATCACAAAACAACATGGGACAAGACAAAAGTTTTAATTTTTTCTTGTTCTGAAAATTATCAGAATCTACATTAGAGTAGCATTTAGATGGAAAGATTTAGAAGAATGGATTCAACTTTCAAGTATCAGGGCCTAAACTCCTAGGTATCATTGCAAAGATCAGTTACAATTATGTTTCAACTTTCAAGTACCGAAACCTTAAGAACTCCAAAACTAGCATTAGAGTTGTGAATCAAAGTGGAAGAAGAAGAGAGATCAGATACTCACAATGATGCTCGTATTGTTACTGGTCATGTGGAGATGATAAACAATTCCATACTGATAGATGAAAAAGCGAAGAGAGAGAACAATCTCCCAGAATCGTCCCAAAAATCCAGTGTGCTGCAGATGCTCTTGTTCCTCGTCCCACCAGGACTCCCAGCTCTTGTTTGCTGGCACACCAATACCACCTCCACTGTTTATCCACTTGGACCAATCCTCCCAGTCTTCAACAATTTTTAGCCATTCAAATCCCGAAGGGTTGAAAAGAAAAGGAGCAAACAACCAAGAAGCAACCATGAACCAGATCGAGCCTGTGATGAGCATGTACGCTACAGAATCAATGAATGCTGAACCATAAATGTTGTAAGCAATAAGCAATATCATTAGCTCCAGTCCCTTCACGAAGTGGCTCCTTGAGTACATCCTGTAGTTGTCTGCAAACTTCTCGTGACGAACCACAAAGCCACGCCCAGTTGGTCTGTACTTAGCTCCACCGTGGAGGATTGTGCGCCCAAAGTAATGGACCTTGGTCCCGAGAGAGAAAGTGAAGAACACGGGAGATAGCTGAAGCTGCATGATTATGAAATCACTCAAAGCAGTTCTGAAACCTCTCTCCAACCCGATCTCCATGATCATGGGCAAGGTCATCAATAAACCGAGCTGAACAACAGACTCCGAAGCCATGGCTGCTTTTAGAGGATCGTCTCTTTTATTCCTGGCACGCCTAACTATTGATGCCTCCATTCCACTAAGAGCAAGGTATAGCTTACCATACAAGAAGACATAGACAGTGAGGACAACCAGCTGCATAACAAAGTGAAAAAGTTGTTACTTGGAATGTTCGATGGCAAAAAAAAATAAATCAAATTTTCATTTCAAATGATGATATTTACCATGGCACTGATATAAAATCCAGTTGTTGTGAAGTAACATGACAGCATGCGAAAGAAGTCGAAGCGATGGCCTAATCGATAGATATCCCGACTGAGTGTCTGCTCTCCATTACCACAAGCTACTTTTGCTTCAAAGAGTGAAATTTGGTTAAGCCCAACATCTCGACCCTTCCCCACTTGGATATACTCATGGTGAGTAACATTCCCTCGTCTAAGTGTTGAATTGAAACCTATAGAGAAAAATATATACTGAGAAGTAATCGAATGACATTTATATCCCTGTCATTGTATATGTTTCAAGAAGCATACCAGCAAATATGTCCTCGCTTAAGTTGATGCCACGAGAACCTTTGCTGATGCCACCACGGGTAATGTGGAAGAGCCTATCGAAAACATCCGGATGACCATAATGGAAGCGAACCCTACAGCCAAGGAAACAATATAACTATGACAAATGAATTTCATCAAAAAAAGGAACTAAAATGGTGCATTTTAACTACATGGTGAACTGCTGAGCTATACAACTTTTTTTTCTTTTCGCTTACAACTAATTCTGCACATTCATAGATCGGCAAAGCACTGGAAATTCATTTTGGATTCTAAGAATCTTAATTTTGTTGTTTGTCAAATAAACTATGTTCTTGCATAGATTCATTATGAGCAAGAACTAAGGACAAAACTGGCATTGAAATAGTCTTGTAATTTGTAAGACGTGCGTACTTCAAGGGTCTTGCAAGAACTCTTTGACCAATAGTGACAAAGCTTGTTTCTTGATTTGACATGAACCAAGCCAAAGAAGAAACACTGCAGAACAGATACAAGCGTATCAAAAATAAGCACAATAGCAGCCTATAAGTTAAACTCCAAAATAGTAAACAAAGCATCTACCTGCCAGTAAAGATGTGCTCACGAACACCTAGAATAGAAGGTGGACGCAATCCATGGTTCTCGTTAAATTCTTCCAGAAGGTTGCGCATTTTAAAAGCTTCTTCCAAATAATTGTCCTACAATGACGCGCTAACATATCAGAACTTACCGAAAGAAATCTGGATAAAAATGTGGTATACTCGTATCTGGAAAAACTTACCTGATTCATGTCAATGGCCTGAAGAGCTTCCCCTCGAGTGAAAACTATAGCATGGTTCTGATTTTCAGGCTTTCCTTCTCCCACCTTTGCTGAACCCGGCAATTTGATGCGGAAGATTTCCTTGAGAGGGTAAATAAGAAAATCAGCCTTCTGTACTTTAAGTTAACATGGTCTATGTGGGACGCATATGAAAGTAAAATTACCTGGTCAATGTTTTCAACGGCTTTAACCAACACAGAATAATAAACTTTATGCCCCTTCCCATTACTATCTCTTTCTTCAAGTTCATCAATGTATGCCACGCGAAGAGAGGGATTGCTGTGTGGGAAGCACCCGGAATAAAAAAAAAAAAAACTATGCAAAAGGAACTCTAACAAATATTTGAAATGATGGTTTTATCAGATGGAAAACTTACTTAACCATCAAATTCAGAATGTCTGTGGCACGGCGATCTCCATTCCGCTTCTGTAAGCCATAGTTCTGGCACGTAGCAATGTATAGGAATTTCATGTCTGCAACTGCCTCTAATTGAGCATACGTGGATCTCTGACTTTTCTTGTCTTCTTCCGATGGCATTGAGATGGCTTTGTAGCCTTCTAACATTTCTGTTCACAGTTGAAACAGTGAGATATGCATACACAAGTCAATCATAAAAGAACCTAAAATAAAACGCCTGGCAGACAGTTCATGAATACCCAAATTAGAAGCATTCACTTCAAATCCTATTAATTAAATCCTAATGTGATTGAAGCTAAGGAGCATCTAATCACACAGATCATGAATCTTTTCAAATAAGCTTTAATAGTTATAAGAATATATAATCCATGTGAAGAAAGATATAGTGCTCTTACCCTTTTCAGTAGCCATGTCAAGAAAAGCCTGAAGCTTCAAAGCCCGTCGGTAGTACATCATCCCTCTCACTGCAATGCAAGTAATCATCAATATTAGAGGATCAGCTCAACTAAAAAGCTTAAATTGATAGTTATATTCTGACATGAGACCACGCCTGGCTTAGAAGGAGAAGAGGAGATAAAGCCCAAAGAGACATTATGACCTTGCATTAGAACTTAAGAGAGATTGACCGTTTGGTACAAACTCAGATACCATTTTAGAGAACCAACTCATCTAAAAGTTTAAGTTTTATATTCGAACAATAAGTTTCAGTAACAATCACAGACAAAAATTCAGAAATCGAAACTTCGTAATGCATCTTTACCTGTCCTGCAGAGGGTTTGCCCTCTAAGTGAGGCCCAATGGCGAAGTTGCAAGATGTTCTCTTCATTTTCCCACACCTCACTTTCTTTTTTGCAATTAAGTCGCTCTATGAAGTTATTCCACTCATCTAATAAAACCAGAACATGGTAACCAAAATACTATTTAAGCACTTCAAAGTCATGCAAGTATAAATATATATTACTATGGATGTTGCAATGCACCTGGGTAGATCTTTTGCAGGTAGTATATGATTGATACACCATCTTCATTCTCCATCTCAAGATCAGATTTGGAATAAACAGTTTCCTCACTATAGTATGGAGTCATGACACTGTCAATGACAAGAAACAGCATAATGATGTAATTGAATATTTCAGCACCTTGAGAGCTTAAGGTAATTTTCGTATGGCAACTCAAATGTAAAAGACAATAACCAAAAGAAGATAGCTCCAACATTTATTTTGAAAGAACAGACCTTACGGAATTACTAGTGTTCTATAAATAAATAAATAAATGAACACACACATATAGAGAGAGCAGACCTGAATGATAGCATCTTGCGGACGCGAGGAGCACGTGGCATATCCATAAACAATGAATTTGTAAAGAATGCGATTCTTCTTTGTGCTTCGAGGTTTGTTGGTACATCAGTGGCAGATTCTTTCACCGTCAAAAGGAGATAGAGGCGTTTAATCTGAACCAACAATAGGCAAAAACAAAAATGCAATATTTGTTAGAAAACTTAATGATATATCTAGTATAGAGTATACGTATTAGGCTGGAGATAGGTACCTGTTCATCCCATTGTGCTGTAACCACTGGAGGGAACTTAATAGCAGGCTTTGGATCGATGCCAGCAAAAAGTTGCCGTCCAGAATCCTTGCTACTATGGCCAAGTTCTACCACTTCCCTGCAAAATCAAACAGACAAGAATGGTAGGAACTCTTAACTCTTGTCAAAGAGACATTATAGCATAATCTTTATAACAATCCAACTAATCTGAAACAAAGCCACAGACCGGATTTCGTTCACCATCAAATCCCGGGTTACTACTTCTAACATGTCTTGCAGTAGCAAGACCACTGAATCTCGTTTAGAAGAATCTCCATCTTTCTGTAGCATGAAAAGGAAGTGGTAAGTTGTTTTCTTTTCTTTTTACCATGAAAGGATGTGATAAGCTTACTATAGATAATATTGAGCAACAATATTTACACGTAAAAGCTAAACTGCAAATCTGATTAAAACTATTCAAGAGATAGCTCACCAAGATGCCAACAAGCTCAACGACTTTGTAGATGAGTGTGGGTAAATAAGCCATTCTAAAATTTGCAAGAAATGTATTCTTTGAAATGTTACTTTCAATTTCTTTGATGATGATGCCAATAATCCTGTTTCAAGAGAATACCAGTTATCAGAATCACTATGCTTCTGAATGATATATGCTTGTAAACAACAACAACAACAACAATGATCTATAGGGCACATGTACTGATAGTTTGGCAAACTGGACACTTGGGGACATAAAAGAGTTGAAATTTGTTTGGGCACTCCCAAAGTTATGAGAATTATATGTTCAATAATGAGCAATAATATATAGATCAATGATATAATTTACAAGCTAAGGAGCAATGTGTGAACAGTAACCTTTTCTCAGTTTCTCCAACCACCAAAGCATTCAGAACGAGTTTGAATGACTCATAGCATTCAATGACTGCACATTTCATATATTCATCAGCACATATACGCTTCCAGAGGTCAGCATCCCTGGATCGAAACTGAACTGCCATATCAACTGCTATCGGGATCTGCAAAGGTAGACAATCATCAACAAATAATCAATCGTTCACATATGAAGGATTCTAAAGGGAAATTAGCTTACCTTGCTTGTAAGCAAAAATGGTGGCCACTGAATCAGTTTCAGGCTAGGATCTGATGCATAAGGAACCAGCAATAGATCCATCTCCCTGGATTAAAGGAATGTCCATTTCAATTTAAATTGCACAATGATATAAAGAAATATTGGCTGAACAAAAAAGTTATAACTTGGTTGGGAGCCTTTCCTGTCACTTATGAGATCTTCTTCACGAAAACTACATATTACTTCATTCCATAATTGAGCAAATTTTGCAGCTTCATTTCTCCTGCTTGCTGTAACCTATACAAGATATTTTAATCATTGTAAAAATAAATTGCATGCACAATAGAATTCAAACTAGAATGCTGTTATGTGTAATTATTTTGGGAGCATGGTTAGAACCTCAGCGAAACGCTTTGAGAAAGAAAATCCCCTTTTCTTTGTCTTGTCAGAAGGGACCAAACAAGTGTTAAAAGCACCAGGTAAGGAGTGGAACCGTGATCTCAGCATGCTCAGAGTTCGTATCTTTAAAGATGAAACATAAAAGAAGACAGATAAATAAATTTCAACTTCAAGAAATGATTAGCACTTTAAGTTAAAAGAAATAGTCATACACTCAGTGCTTCCTTACGGAAAAGAGGTCTCAGCTAAACAATGTTTTTGACAATTACCATACAAGGATGTGTCATTACAAACTTAAAAAATTAAATGACATTTGGAAAACCAGCCTAATGATATACCAGTTGACCAGGTTACTTATTACCTGGTTTGATATTAAAAAAATAAAAATAAAAAGTATTTTTACCCAAGAGAAAGTTTAAATTGGAGATGGTTATGTAATGTAGTCAAGATGCTACCCACCACACCATTCTCATGGTTTAACCTCCTATGTCAAAATCATCTCAGGATTGTAATGGAATAATGTAAAAGGAACAACAAATAATAAAAGATCAATAAGGATGTGCAGATGATACATTCCAGAGTATGTATGTGCATGTGAGTACTAAGTTCCAAAATTATCATCACTAGACAAGAGATCAAAGAAGAAAAAAGCATCGTAATTAAACATATTACCTCTCCCAGATGATCAAAGGCCCCTTCAATACCACCATACAAGGTAGAGAAAATAGCATACCAAATTTGAGAGTCCATAAAATAAACCTACATTAAACATGAAAACCAAAGTGTGACACCTTATGTAAAACAACTTAAGAAATATCCAGACAGAAAACTGAACTAAGTACAAATTGTCAAAATTATAGCAAAAGGTACCAAGACCACTGGCGCCCAAAGTGCGATAACCGCTCCATAGTTACTGTCGGCTGCATTGCAGGAAACTCTTGTTACAGAAAAGAATGAATTAAGTTTTAAGAGGTGAAAGGAGGCAACAAAGAATAAATACCCTCTGGGAAAAATTCATGCCAAGCATACTTGACACGATGAATCTTCATGATATCTTTTGTAGGCTTCACAAGAGGTTTTATCTAAGAGAGACTATCAGTTAATAAAAAACCCAAAAGACCTTATCAAGCTGAACAAAATTATTAGGACAAATAAACAAATCACTTACCTGGATAAAATAACTGAATAAAATTTTGCAAACAAGAAGCAACACCCAAAAGATAGTATACCTGAAATTGAAAATGAAGTTGAAAAAAGAAAAAACTTTAATGAACCAAAGAAAAGTAATGACTGAACCAGAGTAAAGCTAATGCGTATTCAGACTCACTTTATAAGTGCAAACTGGCTTTCCTGCATTCCCCTCCCTATGTAAATTCTTGGCTGCAAATGAATAAAACAAATTTGTTAAAGAGATCAAATGAGATCTGTCTATGGTTTAAGGACAAAAGTTAAATAATAGAGAAACCTGCAGCTGGCAACACTATCATTTCATGTTTGATTTTTACGTGTTATATCCAAAGTACCATATTAACATTATGGTAAGTGATTTATGACCAAACCTTAAGCATAACAATAGAAGGCAAATCATTGGTAATATGCATGTACTACATTTTGATACCATAAACTTAGATTTGTTTTGCGACTTTTGAAGAAAATCGAAGTGATAAAAAAGCCTAATAAACCATGATATCGAGCATACAAAGAAATGAAAGAAAGAAGACAGACAGATTAACATGAATACCTGAGACCACCACAAGAGAAACCTAATGATAAGCCAGTCCGAGTTCTCAATCCAACGTCTGAGCATTGGGAAGATGAAGAAAACAACTCCTAGTGCATTTGGAAGCAAATATACTCCCACAGACAACATATATAAAGATGAACTACCCCTTGAACGACCAAGAAATGAGAGTGCATTTCTGATTTCTCTAGGGACAGAAGTGGAGGAGTGAACATAAAATACTGGAAGAATGATAACCCATGCAAAACTAACAATTATCTTGAGAATGACTCTTAGCACATCAGTGAAGTTCCACCTATGATATCCCGGGAAGTTCAAAACGAGGTCCAAAATACCTATATCAAATGGGATGAGAAAAATGAGAGTGAAAATTTAAGATCTTGCCCATAATTCAATTCACAAATTGAAAAAGAAAATAACCAAGGTTGTAGAAGCTTCATATATGCAAAATAATTAGACATCCTTCATGTGTTTATCACAAAGTTTACCATATTAGCCATTAGACAGGACAGGTGAAAAGTTGGAAAGCCCAACAGTGACGCAAACTGAACAGTAATCCTATAGACAGAAGAAAATATTCATATGGGGATATTTCCATCTACCTATGTTGTTTACTTATAAACTGTCACTACTGAATCACAACCAAGTACAATCATAATAATATAAATGAGCAGCACTTAATTATTATTCAGAAACCTCTGAACTTAATTATAATGTACACTACCAAAAGCATCAAAAAGCGAAGGCTTATAGTACCTTCTTGAACTTGAATACCTGTTTTTAGCATGTTCTTCTATCAGGTAATGAGAGACTACAAAAATACTCTACAACAGGGAATAGAACTGGGTGCAGAAATAATAAGATGCACAGAGATGGTATTGAAGCAATCGCAATCAGAGAATCAGCTAACACGTAACTAGAATCACAAATTCCAAACGTAACAAAATTATGAAGTTTTATTGAGGATGTTGCCAACTATTAAATATGAATTGAAAGATTTTATCCAAGATAATTCAACATTGTTCATCCATGGAATGTTGCATCAATCATTCAAAGAATATGGTCAGGTCAATCAAATATGTAATGCTGGATTGGGTAACTGTTACGTTGCGATCAAAAGGTTAAACATAAATATAGTTTCAAACACTACAAAGTTAATACGACTCTAATGCTGTTTCAATAACTTTCAACAGGAACAACTCTTGAACTAATTAAAGTCAGAACTGAATTTTGTCACAAATTAAGTAGTTTCACAATGGTATCATACTTTGGAGGAAGCGAAGAAGTGCTGCAGTGATGAAAATACTGGATATGTGATACAGAACATGAACATCCTTTTTAAAAATATCCGATAGTGAAGCTCCACTCCAAGCAATTATGAGCAGTGCCTGCAACAGTATTATACATATGATATTACATATACCGGAATTTGAGCACAAGATCAAAGCTACAGGAGTGTATATAATCTCACTTTACCAGTAGTTTTTACTAAATACCTGTAAAAGCATTATATAGAATGTCCAGAGTCTATCAAAACTCCGAAAGATATGCCAAAATGTTCTAGTCTCAACAAAATTTGATTTGCCTGTTCTTTCACGTTTTCTTGGAGAATATTTTCCCTGTTACAGAAGTTTCTGTTACGGATGGACTAAATAGAATGAAATCTTGAACAAGGTTGTAGAAGTGTACCTGTTTGGTATTACGTGTTGATTTGAAAAATTCACCATCGTCACGCATGGGCCAACCAAGAGAGAAGCAATCAGGTGACCTGAACGATAGATTGCAGAATCAAATTTTAGATCATCTGGAAAGACCCATAAACTCTCATTTAAGCCCTATGTTTTATGTAAGCTTTGAGGATTAGAGAATACAGACCAGAAATACTCATTTAGGTCATCATAATTGCACCAGGATGAGTGAGGAGCTTTTCCATTTCGGCTCTCCTTTGCTTCCTGGTGTAGCATAAGCACAATTGTTATGTCTAGAACAGAAATACCAGAAGTCAAAGCACAGTATAGGTCATTGCACTATTTGTATACCTTCTCAATTACATGGTAAATTGGTGTTATAACCTTCCGCAGGAAAGCCTCGTCATCCCCACCATAAGAAGGCTTGATGTTTTCTCCGGTAACAATGCTGATATTTCCACTCAACAGGCCTTGGAGTTCATATGCCATCTGAGCGCATGGAGGAAAACTGTTACTAAACATGCAATTTTTTTGTGAATGTAACCAAACATGCAAGTGATAAACAAAAAGCACATCTCACATTGTGAAAAATATAGCATAAACATTCTGGCATAAAGCGAACATTAGCTGCTTCTCCCCAGATGAGAAGATATAGGGCCATGTAGAGTAAATTTCTCTGTTGTATTTCCGGCTGATTCTGAGGAAGCCTATACAGTATATAATTTTATACTTGAGTAGTAATTCCACTGCATGCTACAGAAAATTGAATATATAAAGGCGATAGTTATTTAAGGAAAAGGTGTCTCACTTTAAACTATGTTTTCTGCCCAAAAATTTGCACCATGTTTTGTAATTCTTAAAAAGCTTGTTCATCACAGCATTAACAGCACGATCATCAAGCTGCACAAGAGAAATGAGTTTACTGCTTCATTTACAGCTCAGCTGTTGAAGGACTTACATGGGAAGAATATGGTTTTTATGTGAAACTCAAAACCAATATTTAACCATAGATTTTAATCTAATCTGAATTTAACCAGTGAAAGGCAGCATGCATACATAATCTGAAGTGAGTCATTGGTCCTTACCTGGTTGAGAGGTTCAGGCTTGGGTTGGAGCCTTACATGACTATTGGAAAGTAATAGAACCAAATGCTCTCTCTGGTTCCTGACATTGTCTCTCTGTACCACCAAAAGAAGACTAACACATCAATCGCACTGACTCAGAAAGGCAGCAGTAAGATTATCAATATACAATCTCTTAATTAGGTTAGCAACTTGCCTGGAACCCAAACACTGCCCTTAGCCAATCAAGGAGGTCTAAATCTCCTGTCTTGTGCCCTTGCTGCTCCACCGTAGGTGGCCAAGTCAAGCCTCGTGTGTTCCCTAGTGCAGCCACAGAAGCTTTAACCTGGTATAATCAGAAATGAAACCAACTTAGACTCATCTCATGGTAAGACCTTAAGTACAAGATTGTAAGTACACGAACAACACCAGTTTTGAGCAGATTTGACACTTGACAATACCTCTTCAAGCTGCATTATAGACTGAGAAGAACCAGCAGCATCTAGTGGAAGAATGTTATATGGCATGTAGATTTGTGTCTTTTCCTGTACATCTTTTGCAGCAGCAATAATCTGCTCACAAAAGCCAGCAGTGAAGATAATTAGATAAATCATCACTATTGATATATTGTAAACCTGCAATTGGACCCTTATCTATTAACTTAAGCTTTTTGTTAATCTAACAGTCAGGTGTTCTATTTTAAATATGTAACAGTATAAACTATCATTGGATATTTAAACTTTCTATTGAATGGGTTCTTTGATGGTTATGCTATTGCCAAATCATAACCAGTCATTGTGACATATATATATAAAGGTAGCAAGAACCAAAAGAAACTAACCTCTGGAGCAACTTCTTCAACTTTCTCAGTCTTATTAACAGCACAGAGCACATCATAGAGAACTCCAGCTGTCTGGTAGGCCTTTCCGAGCTGGGCCCTATCAACAGTTCTTAACAAAGCAATTTCATTGAGTTGCAACAATCAATTTTGAAATAATTTGTTTCTCAAGAAAATAACAATTAGCTCTATTTCGTGCTGTTGTATAATGTACCTATCTGATTCATCCTTATTGTCCAACGATCTGACATAGCGTTCATAGTATTTCGAATAATAGTCCTCAATTTCCAGTGCATCGGTCTTCTTTACGCGAGAGGCAAGACTGGCCGCATTGTCCTGCAACAATCAAAAGCTCCAAATCAACATTGCTAATTCAGAACATGAAAATGGGGAAAAAATTCATTTTAATCTGAGAACCAGAAGAAATGTTACTGAGGATTTTAATCCGAAAAAACACCATTGGGTTTGGAATTTGATGCCTTAAAATATAGAAGCAAATCGATTTAAGAGTCAGACGGGTAAATGGCGGGAAAATAGTAGCTAGTTACAGTAAAATGGCGGGAAGCAGAGGAAAATAATGGAACCAAATCCTCCGTGAAAGCACTTTCAGGTACAAAAGAAATTAACAAACAAAATGGAAAAAATGCAGAGAAATGAAATGATCGGCCGATTAATTACCCTTTCTAATCTTTGAAGCAGACCGGTCTTGAACTGCCGAACTCCACGTCCGCTGGAGTTCGGATCCATCCTGTGCGCCTTCTCGAACGCATAGAACCGACCTTCACAGCAACACGAACACGCAACAATTTCAAAAACGGAAAACAAACACACTTCCAGAAAACAAAAAACCAGTTACTACACAAATTCAGAGGACGCACAGAGGTAGGACACGCGAGGACGATCTTCGATCATCTTTGCGACGCGGAGGATCGGACCAATGGAGCTGAGCGACGGCGGCACGACGTCATGGTCAAACACCTCCATGGACACCGCCGTGGAGGTGCTCCGGGAGGACCGCCTCATCAGCGGTGTATCGGAGTTCTTCTTCATTTCAACAATCTGCTAGTATTACCACCTCCTCTGCCAAAACACCAAAAACGACTTTCACAAAACCAAACCAAATTTTCTCGAGAAACAAACAATCGTCAATATTCATCAACTACATTATCCTAATAATTAATATTCAACAATCCGCTACGTATTTCCATCTCCTCTACCAAAACACCGAAAACGAGCTTCGCAAAACCAAACTAAAATTTCTCGAGAAACAAACTAGCAAATAATCATCAATGTCCATCAACTACATGACGTAATCATCAACACTCAACAATCTGCTACGTATTTCCACCTCCTCTTCCAAAACACCTAAAACGAGTTTCAAAACCAAAACCAAGCCGAATTTTCTCGAGAAACTAACAGACCATCAACGAACAAACAATCATCATTATTCAACCACATTACGTGATTTGAACGAAGAGAGATAGCATACTGTAACTGATATGAGCTTCGATTTCTCCTTTCTAAAATGACTCACATAACATAACCAAATGCAAGCAATCTAGCAAACAACACCAAAAGCGATTTTAATAAAACCAAAACCAAACTAAATTTTCTCGAGAGACAAGCAGGTGATTAGCAAACAAACAATCATCATCATCAATATTTTTCGTGATTTGAACAAATAGAGATAGCACATTGGAGCTGTAACAAAAAATGACTTTCACATAATCAAATTTTCTCGAGAAAAAACAGAGGATTAACAAACAAACAATCATCAATATTCAACTACATTACGTGATTTGAACAAAGAGAGATATCAGATTGTAGCTGCAACCATGAGAACTACGATTTCGACTTCCTTAAATGACTTTCACACCACCAAATTTTCTCGAGAAACAAACAGAGGATTAACAAGCAAACAATCATCAATATTCAAGTACATTACGTGATTTGAACGAAGAGAGATAGCAGATTGGAGCTGTAACCGGAATGAGCTTCGAATTCGCCTTAAAAAACGATCAATGTCTGCGAAAACTCTAGAGAGAGAGAGACGAATCGGAGAGGATCGACGACGACGAGAGGCAAAAGAGGAGAGGAGAGGAGTGAGAAATAAAAGCGATAGGAGAGAGAAACAAACAGATTCTGTTTGGTAGAGTCTCACGTGGCGTCTTCTGATTGGGCGATGCGGTTCAATCGCTCGATTCCCGCGCGTGGGAGGGAGGATTGAGAAAAGCGCGCACGGCGTTTCCGGAGGGAAAAAGAGTGGACTCTGGTTTCTACCTCTTTTAGGAAACTAAAGAATTTATGCGTCAAATCAATTGTCCTAATTTTGGTAAAATCAACATTTTTAGATTTTTTTTTTAGTGATATTTATTTATTGAAATGTTTTCATTATTAATGATCTTTTTATACATAAATATGACGCGTTTATTTATTTATAATTGCAAAATTATGTTTTCATGATGAAATTCACACAATTATTACTGAGAAAATTAATGTATATCTAAATAATATTCCTTAAATTGACATACATTTATGGGTTTGAAAATAAGTGCATTTTCAATGTAAATTCAAAAGAAAATGTCTCTAAATTCAATAGCAAAGGACACTCTTTATGTACACTACCACCAAATAAGAAAAAAAAAGTTACAAAAAAAAAATGGGCTTCTTGAGAAATTCAAGGCCCAAACCATAACTTCACTTGGGTTTGTTGGGCTCTCATGTACTATTTTTCCATTATGATCCAAAGATAATTAAGTAGACTGATCAGAACTAGTCGAATTAAAAAACGTACATGTTTTTCTAAATTAGCTTTTGTTGGTCTTAGTATGCCGGTCTCATTTGGCTTTTTGTCTTGGAATGTTTAGGCTTGAGACCATCCGACATTGAAAAGTCTGCAAATAAGCTTTCGGATCCAAAGTGAAGATTGTGGGATAGAGTTGACAAATTTAGGATCAGGGTCTGGTCGATTTTGGGTGGTTGAACCCTAACCCAACCTTGTATGAATTTTGGGTTAAAGTCATGTCAGGTTTCAGGCATACAATGCATTGATTTCACGGAGCTACCCAGCCCAAAATTGTACATGATGAGTCTGTCCAACAAATTTCGAGTTCAGTTAAGATCTATTGAAAGTAAAGTCGAGTGTCAAATACTCATTTAATTCAGGTGCAAACTGTCATCTCTATATTGCGCAGCAGTTGACCCCAATAATTTGAATTTTGTCTCACTAGTTTGGTGAAATTTTCATCTATTTCACTTTACCCACACAAAACAAAAACATCAAATAATTTATTTATTTTTATTGAGGGAGTGGAACAAATTAAATTTTATATTACTCTACTGATCCTTAATACTGTATTTTATATTTCACTATTTTTTCTATAAATAATATTTGAAATCAAGGTTGCACTCACAGAAGATCCTCCCCGCCTATATTTTAAACTTTCCAGAAGTAGACTTTATATTTTGTAGTAATTAATAAAATTGCATAAATCACTAAATCCTTTTTAACACTCTTTTGACTTATTAATTGCTATCTTATGTAAATGCATCCAAATCCTTTGAATTGTATCAACATCACAAACAAGATTCTATATTCTATGATGGAGTAGAAGCAATAGCACCAATATATCATATTGTGATTCAAGTGATTGACATCATTTACTTTCAATTTTATTGGTTGTGTAATTAAATTTGTTTAATAATTGAATTGTATTAGAATCGACCTATTTAGTACATATAAGAAAGTTTGGCTATTTAGTAGTATTTATCTTTTGGATTTGATACCAACAAAAACAGTTAAGTATTAATTGTTAAGAAAAATAGACCAATTCATACCTAACTTATACTAAGTGGGTTCAGTCAAGTTGTCCAAAAAATTGGGTTTGACAAATCGTTCATGTCTGTCATGTTCGTGTTTTTGGAAGGTTGATTGTATGTTACATGATTTAATACAAATACGATACATTTAATAACATTATTGGGCCTAAATTGAGATCTAATTATTTAATATTTACTATTTTTGTTTCTTCTAAAATTCTTATGTATTGATTCAACAGTCTAAGGCTGTGAGGAGCGGCTACACGAAAAAGTGTAGTTTTGGAAGTTTATGAAAATTTTAAATAAGTTTATGACTATTGAATATTTGAAATTTGAACTTTGAACAAGATGATCTTGACTTGAAATAAAAATTAACAGGAATATTTGAGTTACTAATAAGGATAAAATATATATCAGTTGACTGATATAAAGTTATATTAGTTGCAACTTAACAAAGCCAATGAGGTGATGACACTTCATTTAAAATCACTTATACCTATCCAAGTAAATTTGTGGAAGCGGAGCGACGCGTACGTCCAGATTTATAATTTTAAATGAGGTGTCATCACCCTATTAGTTTAACTGATATACATTATACTCAATTAAAAATTAATACAATATATATTTTTATCTTTGAACTTTTTTAGATTATGAGATTTAGTTCTTTACCTTGTTTTGTCAATGGTTATCTTCATCTCACATGGCCATGATATTATCGAATTGGGCCTATGAAGGCTCGTAGTCTTGACTCGAACCAAATCCACTCAAACTAGAGTCAAATTGCATGTTATGCGTGATGTGCATGCGTATGATTTAAATGTTCAGCACGATAAAATTTCAAAATGTATGAGCTTAAATACATTAGTTTTGTGTCGTGTACGAAACAAATTGTCAGACGACTTGATAGTGACCTATACGGGTCGATAAAAGCAAGGCATGCGGCCCGTAACTAATTTGAACCGATAACATCATGCCCATGTTGACAAAAAAAAAAGACCTAATAAACATACATTTTCTCGTACAACATCTACTTACCTCATTTGTTAGCTCTTGTTGAAATGTAATTTTATTTGACCTATGCATCAAAAGAATAATTAAAATAGTAGAATATTTTTATTTTATTTGGCATAAGAATGGTAAATAAATAAAAAGTGGGTCTAATAAAATAGTTGACAAGGTCAAGTAATAGTAGTAAATGGACACACTCTACTTGAAGGAACTGAAATGCCTCAACTCAGGTCTTCCTTCAAGTCTTCACTCTTGACTTGGTCAACAAGACCTTTTAAGTTTTATTATTATTGATTAATTTGATTTTCAAGACTTGGCAAGAGAAAAATAATAATATTTTCTCCATTTGTAGAATTTAGCTACAAAAGTATATGTAGAAGTTTCCAATAATTGAAGTCAAGAGAAATTGTGGTCTATTTTCTTTTAGTATTTCACGAGTAGATTATACATTCAATGTGTCACGCTAAAATTCACATTTTTAACGTGAGAGTAAAAAAGTGAACCATGTTTAATTAATTAATTAACATGAGTACGAGTGTTTGTTCTTTGTTCTAATGAGGAGTTTATAAGAGAACTTCATTGAATGTAACTAATGGAGAGGAACGAGAAGTTCCATTATAATTACGTGACTATACAAACATGTCGAACTAGTGTTGAACCTGTTTTAAATAGACCGCGAATCAGGTCACATGATCGTGGGACGGGTAAGATGTTTCATGTGTTGATTTGGATCGAGCATGACCAAAACAAGTTGAATTGGGTCAAACTGGTTGACATGTAGCCACAGTCATGTGCTCAAGCGACGACCGTGCACCACACCTTAGTGCAGCTGGTTCAATATTATAGCTTGTTGCGGTCTTTTATCGTGTGAGTTCATTCATATTGTTAGCTAATTAATAAAGTTTGAACAAAAACAAAATAAAATATAGCTTTCTCAAATTGACTATATATTATAATTATGGAAAATGGATTTAATAATTAATTTGTAGTGATATCCTTAGGTGGCCAACCAAGCTCTCAACCTCAAATTGGTGACCACAAGCAGCTGGCCCACGCGACGTCGTTCTATGCAATTGCAATTATCCATTACACGCATCCAACACTTTAATTTCATTATTACTGAAAATTATTGATGGTCGATCGGTTCACAAGGACTTCTTATTGTTGTCATTTTAATTATTTAATATATGAGTTTTGAATTCAAAATTTTGGTTTAAAAATTTTGCGTAATAGTGTTTATGGTCCACATTTAAATTAAATTAAGCAAAATTAAATTGAAAAGTGTTCAAGTTTGTTCGCTTAATTATCTATATGTCGATTTAGATTAATACTCAATTTGATTTATGCTTCAATTTAATAACTAAATTTTCTAGATCATAAGCTTAAATTGTGTTATTTGTTTCAAATCGGTTGTATAAAAAACTAAATGTGTAATCTCGTTGTTAAATGAATAGCATGTATGAGTCACATGACATCATCTCGTTGTTTAATGACGAAACTATATTTTTGTCGATTGTGAATTGTCCAAATTCGACACATTAAGTGAATTTCAATAATATATATTATAAATTAAATTGATACATTATATCTTCTATAAATCCAAAATACATTGAAACATCTTTTTTCACAAATAGTGAGCCGTATACACATTTGTTTCATTTCGAAATGAACCTAAAGATGCTAAATAGCCAAGTTGACTTGGTTTTATTGGCTTATGCATCAACTTGGACAACTTGCACCAAGCAAATAATAATAATAAAATTAATAATAATGTATTATTTTCATGAATTTATGATTGGGTTGTCGATTTATAAGAAATGTTGTGTGCTTCATGCATTGTAATTCGATCAAATATTCAATTGTAATTTCGCATGAATTGACACGTACATTATATTGAATAATATTTTAGACATATAAAAGTATTTTTATAAAAAATATTATTTGTTTCAAATTTTGTACAATCATATTATGTGTGGTTTAAATTTTATTTTAAACACATAATAACTTGAAATATACGACACCACTACCCTTCCGATAAATTTATGACTAAAATGTTCAATTTATAAGATATATTAACATTTGACGTATTGCCATACGATGTGTCATGTCAAATTAATTAACACGTTATTCTTGTACAATAATTTGGAACATATAATATTGATTTTATTATTATAATGGTACAAAAAGTTAGTTTTTTAATTCTTATCTAAATCACATGTGAGACTTCTTTGTCCTTTAGATAAAATGCATTTGAGCTATGTCATAGTATACGAGCCATGCCGCGTCATCACCGACGAAAAATATGCTACACAAATGAGACCACCAAAAATTAATGATGAGTCTAAACCACAACAGTATTATAGTTATTTTGATCTGAATACACTATTAAGAAAATAAATTCAAATCATCGACTCATTTTGTTTTCTTTAAATGTCTTCTCGGTCATTCAAATATTCATGCATAGTCACTCAACAAAACTAAAATCTCACACTCGTTTAGGTAGACACAATTTTATGATAAATAGTTTTCATTTAATTCAAATCTAATAATGAAAAAGTGTTTGATTTTTTACCAAACACGTGTATCAACTGGTAAGATGTTGCTCCACCTTAATATGAGGTTTCAAGTTCAAATCTCAAGAAGGATACGCTCTTTCTCCCAAGTGTTTTATAAAGTGAACGTTTTCGAATGGCATAGACAAAATTTAGTTAATAATCCTACATAACTTAAATATGATTTAATTTTAGCGTGGTATAACTTAAATGTACCAGTACCGTGCTCATCACAGGCCAAATGCAAAAGCTCGTGATTAAAGAAAAAATAATTATTGGTTTTGAAAAGATCTTCCCAAATAATTATTGGTTTTGAAAAGATCTTCCCAAATCAAACGTGTATTACACGGCAATACCCAAAACGAGTTAAAGTTAAAACGGTTAAAAGAATAGCAGAGTCGGTACAAATAAAAAATCGCCATTAATGGTATTTTCATTTAATAAAAAAGGCAAATTTACAAGTGGGAGGCCAGCTAGTTCCACACGTGTTAAGAGACAAGTCTTCTCGTAAGCTCCTGTGTCAGCGGAGACAGTGGCACGAGGCTAGTGTGTGGGTAAAAAGGTGCACAATGATCAATGTAGATCCTTTTTTTACTAACTCCAAAAACCAAATGACACGTTTTGCCTTTTTATTTCCATTTTTTCCAAATATTCATTTTATATAGAAAAACTTAATCCACATGCGCCAGTAGTGCGGATTCGTTTGAGTTTCGATTTCAAGTTGAGTTTTGTTCATATTTTACGTCTATATATTTTTGGTTGTTCGATCTTATGTGGAATTTTTCAAGAACATCTATTTCGAATTCAATTTATTCTGATCAATTTTATATTACTCAGATTCACAATTTTTAGTACGACGAATTTGTGTACGAATTGTTAACTATAATCTAAAGTATTGTTCGATAACACTTATGAAATACAAAAGTCACTTAAACAATTAGCCTCCCGCACCGGCGACCCCAACAACCAACACATTCCCACCTGCACCCTCCACGCCGTCCATCAGCCTTTCCCTTGACAAGATCGACACCGCAGAAGCCCAATCGCCGCGCGCTAGGACAAGTGGCTCCGATTAGTTGATCCAAACGCATCTGTCTCCTGCCGAGCTCCATCCTTCGACGACTTTCACCCCTCAAGCGATTGATGATCTCCACTGTACTAGGCCTCTTTTCGCTTCCCGAAGCCCCAACAAAAACCTCGTCAGAATCCTCACCACGCCTTCCTCTGCCTTCGTCGATCCCTGGAAGCACTGCAAAATAACAGCACCCACACCATCTCTCGCCTACGCTACGTGCTGGAAAAAACACCAATCACACACCTCTCACGCCGCCAAACCCTAGGATAGCGGTACTTTCACTTGAGAGAAGCCCTCTTACTACTTTTATTCTTTAGTTTTGTAAGTTAAATTATACTAGTCTTTGATTCCGTGCGTTGCACGGGTCGTATACAAAAGTTTATAAAAAAATATTATTCATATGATTATAAGTTTAATGTGATATGTTTGAATTTGTTTTAACTTCAATAACATACTACAAATCGAGTTGTACATCAAATTAGAGGTGTGGTATGAAATGTTTGAATTTGTTTCACTCTAATGGTTTATTAAAAATTGTTTTTATATAACATTCTTACATACACATTGGAACTTATATTTTGAAGAATAATGCAATTTTTATTATATTTAAAAAAATTGTAGTGAATTTTTAACTTAGACTACAAACATATGTACATGAGTTAGTTTAATTCATCAATTACGTAATTATATTTATTCGAATTATGAAATCTATATTATATATAAAAGTAAATTAGAAGTGTGTCATACTATCAAAAATGCGTAGTTTTGAATTAGTAATCTAAAGGATGTATCAAAACTACGTAGTTTTGACAGTATAATAAATGATAAAAAATCTCAAAAATTAATTGAAAATCATTTTCCATCTTCTACACCATCGAGCACTAATATAACAATGTCAACTTATTCATGGACTTCAGAAAAATGGATCAAGGACCCCCAAACATTGAATTCTATCATCATTCATCTACTGTTGTCTATTTATTTCCTCTAAAATTTAATATTCTATGAATTTTAAAATATGATGACAATTTGATGTTGTAATATTGTAATCAACCAACTGACATTTGACAAACATTATTTTGGTTTCCAATTTCAATAGATTAGTTTCTATGAGTGGAGACTTTACTTTCAATTGGTGTACTTCTAGAGTGATATATAACTCAATTTCTCATCATATATAGAAGATTGCATTTTATTATATTGCTTTTGAAGGTTGCAGGCTCTATATATGTTATGGTTTTAAATATTTGGTTGTAAACATAATCTTAGTTGTCAAGTATATATTATTATAATTTTGACATTGTTGTAATATCGGTGCTCAATGTAATCGATTTGCAATTGACTCATCAACAAAGAAGTAAAATTCAAAACTAGAAACTGAAAATTGACATTGAGATTTGTACTTGTACACATTTGATTAGTGTTGTGTAATTATCGAAAATGACCTTAATTCGACTCCACCCGCATCTCTAACGGCTCCACCACAACAATGGAAGCTTGGAGAACAAAAGAAGAGGAAAATTGTGAAATGAATATATAGTATATAAAATTTTGAAAGTTGTATAGGAATCACACATTGAAAAAATTGAAAACTCATTGAGGTTGTAACTCCTATATAAACACGATGCTATAACTTATATATATTAGTTATTGTCCTATCTAAAGCTAATATTTATTGTTATTAATTAAGAGAGTGGTTTTTTGTAACCTATAGGATATGAAGAGTCTCTCAATGAGAGAGCTAAAAATGTTAAACTTAGTGATGTGACATCTTCTAGTGTTGTCTCACCAAGTTTAACATATATATGTATGGATTTTACTTAAACTAAGCAATAAACATTAAAAATCTTAAATCCAGACGGGTCAATCCGCTCCTATCAATGCACTAAGATGAGTATGAAAGAAATTTAATGAGTTGTCATCACCTCACTAGTTTGAGATAAATAAACCAAACATTAATTGGCTTCAATTATTTATTTCTATATATAATTTGTTGGTATTTCCGTAAATAACAATGCCACGTCATTATTCCGCTTTATCCAACCACTCCTTATACGCCGGCTCCAATAAACTCCGTACCTGTTTTCTCTGTAGCTTCGGCTTCGAAGCTAACTCCGAACCTCCGATTCTCTCTCTCTAAAAGTCTCTGCCCCTTCTTCGCAACATCCTCTGTATAAATCTTCACGCAGACCACATTTCCAAAGTTTCTCTCTCCTTCCCTCTCTCTCTCTCAGATTCTCGAGAAAATGCCTGTTTGGTGGGCGAGAAAATCCAGCAAGACCAAAGAGGAACAGCTGCATCATCATCAGCAGCAGCAGCAGCATAACCAGTACGGTAGTTACCAGCAGAGCCTCGCGGCTAGCAAGAGGAAAGGCAAGGCGAAGAGCTCCGACGAGGTCTCCTCGCCGGCGATCCAGCTGCGGAACTCGCCCAGAGCTAGCAAGGAGTTCAGTGGCGTCTTTTCCGGCTTCGATTCCGATGGCGGCGGCGGGAAGAAGGGGCATCCGCTGCCCCGGCCGTCGGTTTCGTCGATTCAGGGGCTGGGGATCGATCAGGGATCTGGTTCGGGCTCGGTATCGAGCGTGAGCTCGTCGGGGTCGTCTGACGATCATCATGCTGTTGCGGTTGATCAGAGTCAGTTGCAATTTGGTGGTTACAGGTTGGTGTTTGTGAAAATCTTTTGTGTCGTTTTGATCGATTGATTTGTTGAGCGGTTTTGAATCTTCACGAACACTTTTAGTACTGTTTAGATTTTTTTTTTGTTATTTGTTTCAGTTTTTGAATCAAAATTGAACATGTTTTGTCTCCAATCTGCTCTGGACTTTTCTAAATTTGGAGTTCTTTGACCTGACCTGACTGTGTTTCTATTTATTCTCAGCTATTTCTTGCAGGTTTCTTAAAATTAGCTTCTATTTCTTTCTAATTATTAAATGCTTGATTATGATTATGTCAACTGATGGTTAGCTTACAATTTACTTCTATTTTTGTCTAGCTCTGTATTAAATGCTTAATTATAATTATGTTTAGGACTTTAGTTCAAATTGATGGTTGAACTTTGAGCCAAAAGTCAAAGCAGTGGTTGAATCTTTCAAAAGGTACAAACTAGCGGCTGAACTTTCAAAAAATTAAACAAACTAGTGGTTAACGTTATATATCAGTTAACTTTAACCGTTAGTTGCTCATAAGACATAATTGATAGGTATTTTTTGTTGTTTATTTGTTTTGTAAAAAAAATTATAACTTAATATTTTAATACATTTTTTTTTACATTCACAATTATTAATTTTATTTTTAAACTCAAAATTTTTTCTAAAAATGATCATAACTAAGATAAATGTTAATATATATGAGTTCAT
>JAYMTA010000039.1:0-59979 GCA_036897625.1 Pelargonium cotyledonis
CACTAACCTGAAATGGCTCAACGTTTCTACCCGAAGGCCGGACAAACACAAAGTCACTTGATAGAAGGAAGGGCCTCTTCTCACGAACAGAATCGATCTTCAGTGCTACAAAGGTTTGTTCTTCCTTCTTTATGTTCTCGTTTAACCATTTGTTCTTGGTAGCCTTCTCATAAATTGCAGCTGCTTCGATGTCCAAAGTCACATCCTTGAGTTGAAAATTGCTCCATTTCTGACAAAACCAGACAAAATATATTTTCTCACAAAAATGTTTTGTTTGCTCGATTACACAAAGCTCGTCTTATAAAGTACCTCGATATAGAAGTCCTCAGCATACAGCAAAGCAGCAAAGAAGTCTGTGTAGGTTGATGGTGATACGGGTTTGATGAGAACTTCAGGCACGATATCTTTCTTGATCAAATCTTTGATATTTTCAGGAATGATATAAACATTCGAAGTGCCCTTCTGAACCCGAACATAACTTGCTGTTGCCTGAGAACTTGATGGATCAGAGGGCAGCCGAGACAGAGTGAACTTAGACAATGATGGTTGCGATCTAGAAGACGGATTGGGAGAAGATGGAGGGGATTGTGCAGGAGGTTGGAGGAGTTTAGATGAGGAAGAACTTGGGGGCTTCGTAAATGAAGGCTGTTGGGGTGGTTTCGATGAGATTTGATTTTGAGGGAGAGGTCTAGACAAAGACGGTGTTGAATTGTTCGAACTTTGAGAGACTCTACCAGATATTGTAGCTGAAGAGACCAATAACGAATTCAAATACCTTTGTAGTTGAGTTTGATTCTCATGGTAATCTTGCATAAGGGGCGTGTAAGGGGAAGTCGAGGTTGAGGTTGAGGTTGAGCTTGAGCTTGAGGTAGATTGGCGTACTGGGTAAGGAAAGCTAGGGGCACGAGTTGTAGTAGTGCTGTGAGAATGATAATCTTGAGAAGGGTTTGTGTAGGAAAGTCTTCTGTCAATATAATAGTCACGTAACTCGAGTTGCTCTTGTTCTTCGCAACACAGAATGCATCGAAATATTTCAAGAAAAGCAGACATGTTGTGTGTTGTGGGATCACCAAAGTAGCATTAACACTACCTCTACTTGGGTGGTAAATTGCTATTTGCTGGTTAAAAATGAGATAGATCAAAACCAAACAAAGGTAGCATTAACAATTAGTCAGATTATCTAATACCTCAAAGTAGAGGGAAGCAACAAGATTGCATATAATGTAACAAGAACAACAAGTGGTATTAACCTAAGTTACCAGAGAAAGCTACCTGAGAAGCGATCACCGTTCCATAACGTTTTGTTCCTGAACATGGAACGTCAATGAATCAAATGTGGAAATCTCTGTTTCGTTCTAAGATTGAGAATTATTCAATTAATTATGTTATTACTAAATGTTTAGGAGCGGAAAAACTCCGTTCCTGTTCCAAAGTAGCCTACCCCAAATGTTCCAAACTCTTAAACCTTAATGTTAGGCGTTCCCGTTTCCGTTTCTAGATCCAGGTAACTTAGATATAAACTAAATAAATAAAATAATGAAATGAAGCATTAGGGTTGTGATATGTAGCAAAACCAAAAATATGAAAAATTCATGAAAACCTGATATGATGGAAGTTGAAACTTGTGAATTTGCTAAAACAGTACAAACTCACAAAGATCTGAGAGCTCCTAAAGTTGAATTCAGTATATGAACATAATGACAGTAAAAAAAAAAAGGTGATTTAGGGAAGTAATTTCTGTGATTGACGGATACAGTTGACTTGCTCTACTCTTAAGATTCAATCCCCAAAATGAACTATCTTAAAATCTATTATATCTGATATAAAATTCCATTTTCTGATCAGCAGAGCAAGAAAATGCAAGAAAAAGAGACAAAGAAATGGTAGAGGAGAAGAGGAGATTGCAGTTACCTGGTGAGTCCAGTAATGGATTTGGGAATTGGTGTGCACAGTCACAGACACCAAGCTAGATTGGCTTTACTAAAAAGATTCTTAAAAAAGTGATGGTCCTATACTATACTATGTAATGTAGTAATTAAGAAAGACAATACCCAAGTTTACTATTGAAATTTCAAGCACCAACCCCAACCCCAACCTGATGTCAGCAATATAAATTCAGATCTGTTGTTTGACAAAGGTCTGTTTATAATTCAGTTCATCATTTACAATATCTTGAGGTGTGATGAAGTAGTTTTTTTTATTTTTTCTCTTCTTTTGTTTCAACCCCTACATTTGGTGTTGAACATTCTACTCAAATAATGAAACTGTGCTTGTTACTTATATCGGTTATTTATACTTACATATCACTTTCGATGATGTGGCGTTGTGCGATTGAAGCACTCGTCGGATCTACTTAATTTGTACATATTCAATCGAATATTATGTGAGTCAAATTAATTGAATGACACTGTCCCGCCAAGCCACGATTATGGTTTAAGAAAAAATCTTTGGTAAAGGTGAGCGAAATTGTGGTGCTCGACGCAGATGGAGACATAAGCAGATTGTGGCGCCTTTGTTGGTTCTTACCGGTAGCGATGGTTTTGAGCAGTCAAGGAAAGGTAGGCATCAATGGTGCGATGGTGGCAGTTGATGAGTGGATGGCGGCGCTGGATCTGGAGGTCCAGTCCCGCGAGGGCTAGGGATGATGGAGAGGTCCAGCAACTCGGGGTAAGATCAGGTTTCGAGTTCGTGGATATTTTGGTATGATTCAGGTGAAGAGGTTTTGAAAATCCGACGCGTTCTGCAGAATAGGACAGATCGGAGGAAGTCAGGCTTGCCTCAGGACGCTGATATGATTTAAGGTGCTCTGTGATTGGTTATTTCCATGGATGTCCACCTAAAGGGGAAAGATTGTCATGATTAGGGCAGTAGCTTGCTTCGGTTAGGTTGCCTTAGTTTTTTTTTTTTTTGGTTTTTAGTTTATTCTGCTCCTGTTTTAATTCAATGAAGGTCTCTCTTCAGTTCAGGAAAAAAAAAAAAAAAAAAAAAAGTTATCATATAAAGGTTAATCGGGTGAGCTTGAGTGGGCGGGGCGGGTAAACGGGTAAAGCCCAAATGAAAAAGTAAGGCACGAGCCACGCCACCACCACCATCACCACCATCGCGTAACAACTAGGCAGAGCACAGAATAAGCAGCCGCGACGACCGCGACTGCGACCAACCAAGCAAAGGGTTTCTGAGCAAACCCTCACTCAACTCCGTCTTCTCCGACTTCCGCTTCTGCATTTTCCATTTGCAAGTTTCAATCTTTATGGCGGCAAGGGCATCCACCAAATTATTCCGTACAAGGCTCGTTTCTCGCCCGCCGGGACTTGGACCCTCCCGGCATTGCTCTTCTGCTCCTCCTCCTCCGCCTCCACCGCCACCTTCCCCGCTTAAGATTCCTCACTTTTCCAAAAAGGTTACTCTTCACTCTCTACAGACACACACTCTTAAGCCTTTTGTTTGCTGCTTGTCTCTATTTCGTTTGGTTTCCTGCAAAATTTTATGGGATGGAACTTCAATTTTTTTCCGTATGAATGGAGTTCAATGCTACTGCTGCTGTTTTTTGTTCATAAAAATTGAAACTTGAAGTTAAACTGATTTCCCAATTTGGTTGGTATTGTAAGATATGTGAACTAAGTTTGGAAATTGTATACAATAATTTTTGTTTATAGGAATAGCAGTGTACTAAATTCTAATTATTCTACCTCTTGGTTGCTTCTTTCGAACTGTAGGGTAGGTTGCTGACAGGAGCCACTTTAGGCCTCGTTATAGCCGGAGGAGCTTATGTGAGTACTGTCGACGAAGCAACTTTCTGGTATTTCATTGATTCTCATATCTTGTGTACTCAGTTTATATATTCTATTTCCATTCTTGTTGCATTTGCCTTTGACACCCTGGTGGACTACATTTACATATACACGGGTCTCTATGCCTTTCGAGGACCCATATACCTTGTATGAAGTTTAAAAATGAAATGGCAGCAATGTGGTGTATCTATTATGGATTAGGTCACCGTATGAATTGGCATATGTATGTACACACATGTATTGAACTTTGAGACTTGTACCGTTGACCCTTCATGATAACCTTTTTACTGTGAAATTTTCAGTGGCTGGCTATTCTCAGCAACAAAACTTGTGAATCCATTATTCGCCCTTTTGGATGCTGAGTTTGCCCATGGATTAGCTGTTTCAGCTGCTGCTCGTGGTTGGGTTCCCAGGGAGAAGAGGCCTGATCCAGCAAGTTTAGGACTGGAAGTTTGGGGAAGGAAGTTCTCCAACCCTATAGGTCTTGCAGCTGGTTTTGATAAAAATGCTGAAGCTGTTGAAGGGCTACTTGGGATGGGTTTTGGCTTTGTAGAGGTTGGCTCTGTTACCCCTGTTCCACAAGAGGGAAATCCAAAGCCTCGAATCTTTAGATTGCGTCAAGAAGGGTGATTATTCCTACTTATCTCATGTTTAAGTTTCAAATTTAATCTCGTTTATTTTGTAGTCCGGATGTCTCTTGTTTAACCAAAGTGTTTGCTTTAGACTACTTAAACACAAGGAATTTTTTGTCTCTATCTTTCTGATTTATAATTCTGCCATGCCCTTTTCTTCTTCCTGGTTGCCAGTGCTATCATCAACCGCTGTGGCTTTAATAGTGAAGGCATTGTTGCTGTTGCAAAGCGATTGGGTGCTCAGCATGGTAAGAGAAAGTTGGCTGAAACGTCGAGTACCTCATCAGCCAGTGATGACATCAAACAGGGAGGCAAAGCTGGTCCTGGCATTCTTGGGGTCAATCTTGGAAAGAATAAGACTAGTGAAGATGCTACTGCAGATTATGTACAAGGAGTTCATACATTATCCCAGTACGCTGATTATTTGGTAGTCAAATTTTCTGCTTTACTAGAGTTTCTATATTCTTTGGACAATTATCCTATACAAGATTGATGAGACTTACATGTGTATGTGATGGTTATTACTTGTGGTTTAGAGTACACCTGCAAGTTAGCTGTTTTGAAGTCTAAAACATGGGAAAAAAGATTGTCATCTGATTCTATTGATGAAACTTCACGACATGTTAACTAATTGTGCACAGGGTGGATTCTCTCCCACGAATAAATTATACTTTTTCTTCTGTGTATGCACCTCCTGTTCTCTTCTGATGTCAGAATTAGCACTACACGAACCCCAAAAGAAACGTTTTGTTATTTGAGTCTGTGGGATCTTAGTCCACAGGAATGTTACTCTGGAAGCATTCCTTGCAATCTTCAATCTTTACGGGTAAGTGTAAAGTATGAAATACCAGTTTCTGACTGTTTTGATCTTGGAACTGAGAGGGAAATTTTTTCCTGATTGAGTTGAGTGTCGTGTTTGGGTTAATTATCAATCTGCCATCACATTAAGATAGTATAAAAATATAGTTCTTTTGACACATCTAGATTAATATCCTTTTGCATTAGTTTTATGATCCATGTGTTACATGTGTAGGTTATTAATGTTTCATCACCAAATACTCCTGGATTGCGTATGCTTCAGGGAAGAAAACAATTAAAAGACTTGGTTAATAAGGTAAGGAGCTGTAAGCATGAACCTGAGATACTCTTTATATGAAGTTACGATTTACTGTTACTCTGCTTCTATACAGGTTCAAGCTGCTCGTGATGAAATGCAATGGGGTGAGGAAGGTCCACCTCCATTGCTAGTGAAAATTGCTCCAGATCTGTCAAGACAAGACCTTGAAGATATTGCAGCAGTATGTATATACTAGTATTTTAGTTATGGTCTCTACTTCTACATATATAATGTTCTTATCGCCTACTGCTTTCTTCTATTACAGGTTGCTCTTGCACTCCGCTTGGATGGATTGGTAATTTTTCTTGGCTTGAAACAATACCATTTTTTTTCATTGCAGGCGATGAATTGATATAAAAATAATAAGCATGACCTCAAGGACATATGATATATTTGCTAAAACTACTAATCAGCATTTATATGGTTTAAGATAAATACCAAAGTACATACAACCTAATTATACATTTATGCATATTCTACTATATTATAGGAAATCTCAAGATAAGTTCACACTTATCCTGCCAAAACAATTCGATTTCTTAAAAAGTAAGAACTTAGGATGATTATTTTATGCATAGAGGTTAAAATATGTATTGATTATGGAAATCAATTACGACAACCTTAAGCCTATTAGCTTAGTGTTATTATGCACCTTCCCGAGGAAGTTATCAATTCCTTCTTTATTACTATACCACAAAACCACTTCTTGGACTTGTATTCGATCTTCTCGAATTCTGTTGCACACACACTCTTCTCTATCTCTCCCTTCTACTATTTGTTCTTTTTTCCTCATCTATTGGTGGGTCTTATACTAATTTTTTTTTCTTTCTTTTTTTTTTTGTATTATGTACTTGAAAGATTATCTGTTACTTCATTTCCCTTGGAATTAAGTAAAAAGTGATAAAGATTTGCTGCATTTTTTTGTTTTAAATTTCAACCAGACTATAATAAATGCTCCAATAAAGTCAATAGGCTACCACCTTTTAAACCCGGAAAGAAGATGTTAAGGCATGCTGAAACTTGTAGTGATCATGTTGTACGAGTGTTTTTGTTATTGCTGATAATGATTAAGGAATACTATCATCGTCTTAATATTTTCTTTTGACTTTATGTGGGCAATATATGATATTAAATTTGTATTGATTTCTTTTTTTCATTTTCCTCTTCGTATAGATCATATCGAATACAACCATTTCAAGACCAGAATCTGTTAGTAATAGTCCAGTGGCCAATGAAACTGGTGGATTAAGTGGAAGACCTCTATTTGATTTGTCTACAAATGTCTTAAAGGAGATGTATGTTCTGACCCGGGTATGCCAACTTTTCATGTACTATGTAATTGAACTTTGTGTGATGAGTGGAAGCTTAACCATGAAATTCATTATTTGTTTTATCAGGGGAAGATACCTTTAATAGGCTGTGGAGGTGTTAGCAGGTAAAATCGCAGTTAGAACACGTTTTCATTGTTTTCTTCATAACCAAGCAGCATCTATTGGTATGTGCAATGATCATTAAGTTGTCTGTATCTGATTCAGTGGTGAGGATGCTTACAAGAAAATTCGAGCCGGAGCAACTCTTGTTCAACTCTATACAGGGTTTGCTTATGGTGGCCCTGCGCTTATTCCTCAGATGAAGGTACTCCACCAAATTCATATTTTGAAAACTGAATGGGGCAAACTTGTTTTCAGTAAAATGCTCTTCAACACGTGATTAGTGGTTCAAATGAGATTGGGGACGTAGGCTTTGTTAAGTACGTAAATAACCAAAGATACCAGGATCGAATATGCATGTTTTGGCATAAACCATCATCATGTTTCCACCCTAAAATAAGAAGTTGAATTTGAATATGCATTGTTGAATTCTGACCTGTATGTATTTATTGTTTGTGTTTCTCTTAGGCTGAATTGGCTGAGTGCTTGGAAAGGGATGGCTTCAAGTCTGCACTAGAAGCAGTTGGTGCAGATTTCAGATGATATTTGTTGGAGTTGAAGAGCTAGAGTGGAGCACAACATGAATTGTACTTATAATATTTCATTTGTGACTGTAGTTTTGTTACTCTGGATTACAATTTTGACATGTGTAATGTGAGGAAAAGGGAATTTTACACACACACACACTATCTCTCTCTATATGTAATTTATTCAGAGGTTTTCATGCAATACTGGTTGGAGAATGGTGAATAAATTTCCTTTATTACTTGCTGTTTCTCACACTATGTATCAGTTAAGTCTAGATAATTTTGAAGTATCTTCACCCATTTACCTTGTGTAGCTCAACTAAAAAAAAAAAACGCATACTCTAAACTATAAATCTGATTCGAATGATTTGATATCACTTAACATAAGACCAAATGCATTGTTATCTTCAGATTTAGCTCTGAAAGCTTGAAATAATATACACAATTAGAAGAACATCCAACTCAATGATTTGCTGTTATGCTCGTTTGTTGGAAGATAACTTACGAATTTAATCGGTTGTTGAATTTTTTGAAAGATTCAAGTGAATGAGATGCTGTTTATGTATGTAAGAACTTTATGTCTTGAATTATAACAAGACTAGCTTTTAAAAGTTGAGGTCGTGTCACGTATTTAAATATAAAAAATAAAGTTAACAAAAAAGCGCGTGGATCAACTGGTAAGGGGTTGTTCCAGCTTAACTTGAGGTTTCGAGTTTGAGTCCCAGGATGCGTTAAAACTTGGTAGGGAGAGTTTTGCCGCCCTTGTGGTTCTACCCGGCTCGAATAAGAATTAGTCTGGATGTGGTAAAACGGCTCAAAAGTGTCGGACTCAAATTTGCGGGTCCGCTCAAGAACCTCTTGGATTATACTAGGCAGAGAGGAGAGGGTGAATAAGTAATTTCGTTGAGTGTACTGAGAGAGGAAAAGAGAGCATTATCTTCATCAAGTTCACTGCTTGTGTCATTGACAGTTGAGAGCGGGAAAGGCAAGTGAAGTCCATCTGAATCTGTGCTTTGCACAAGGTGAAGTTACAGAGATAGCCATAGCCATAGCTCTCCACTTCTCTTCTTTCAAATGTGAGTGCGCTGTTCTTGTTGCTGCATAATTTGATTATACTTGTTTCAGTTTTGTAATTGAAGCCAACATCTTTAATGGTTTAGTTTAGTTTAGTTGCAGCGCAAGTCGATAAGGAGGAAAATGGGTTTTGGTTGTTGTGCTACTTTTCTTCCTCCAAGCTCTCATCTTATGGTCGGTGAGCTATTGAAGAGCTACAAGCTTTCTCATCTGGTTTGTGTTCTTTAATTCTATTTTGCCTCTAAATCTTCCTTCAATTTGTGTTTCTTGTTCTTCAAAGCTTCCTTCTCTTTTTGACCACTCATGTGGTGTGGAGGGTTTTTATGTGTGGCTATGGTTGATAAAATTAGGTCAATATTGTACAGTTATATGGTGGGTTTCACTTGGATAGGGTTCAAAGGGACTCAGAGCTGCAAATATTAATGGTATAATAATACTAGTTTAGTGGAATTGTGTATTGCTAATACTGACTTGGTCATCCCAATTTGTGCGAAGTAGAAAAAAGTATGGGAGAGACGGTTCAGTCTATAATAAAATGTCAACAAGACAATATTAATTGTACCTTAGAGTTAGGTTGTTCTGATAATGTTTTATGATGATGAAGTTTTGATTACAATACACAGTAGGGATTCTTATTGGGCCTAATATTTGATTTGCAACTGCCGACTCAGATTGGCTAGTGTTTCTTTAAGGAAATGTTTCAGGTGTCATGCATGTTGATCATTTATCTATTTGGCATATGCAGCCGCAGAACAGACGGGTTAGTAGATCACAAAGAGCTTCAAACATTCGAGCTTACTTTGGCTTGACGACACCACCTTATGAGCTTGTAAGTAATTTTATAAATTTTATTTTGGTTTTTATAATGTACAAGTTCCTTTTGAAAAAAGAAAATCAGAAAATTGAAATAGCCCTTTTGCCACTAATGTGTCAACCACTCACTGGTGGTGCAGACTTAAGAAACTGATAATCCATTTGGGTATATGCTTCTGTGAATATTTCTGTAATATTTGAGCTCATCATAAGACACCTATTTTCCTTCTTATTTATATATTCCACTGGTTTGTGAAATTGTGGACATGTTTTGTGATTTTTTTTTTTTATAGTTGCCCCCTTCCGGCATCTTTGTTCTTTCTTCATTTCTTTTGTCTCTGCAGGATGCTTTGGAACCATATATGAGCCGGAGAACACTAGAAATTCATTGGGGCAAACATCATCGCGGCTATGTTGATAGTTTGAACAAGCAGCTTGAGAAGAATGACATACTATATGGGCACACTAGGGATGAGCTAGTTAAAGTAGCATATAATAGGGGAAACCCCTTTGTTGAATTCAACAATGCTGCCCAGGTTTGTCTAAAAATCTCCTTGTCCTAAAGTTTTGATGGGTTTATCTTAGTTAATTTAGTTGGACTAGCTTATATTGGCTAGTGGTCTGGCAAACTTCTAGCTGTAAATTGGTATATTTTACCATGTGGGTTTTACCAGCTAATAGGTAATGACACAGCTGTTGTGCATAGAGGCTTTTAGGGCAGCTAAATTTTTGATTCATACTGAGGAATGTTATGGGCTTCAAAAAATGATCTATTGTATAGAATAATGGAATGTTCCTGTGACACACAGTCACACACAATGGTTTGTTTTAGTAGTATCTTAAACGACAAACTCCAAAAATTCTTAAAGAGTAATTAGTTGGCCATACTAATCCCAATAATGAGTTGGCCATATTATCCATTTCACCTAATTGCATTATTCTGCTGTTCATTTGGGACACCCAATGGTTTGTTTTAGTAGTATCTTAAACGACAAACTCCAAAAATTCTTAAGAGTAATGAGTTGGCCATACTAATCCCAATAGTGAATCTTGAACTCGTAAAATATATTAGTCAAATTAAGAACGCGAGAGAAAATTATATTTCGTACAACGGTATAATATTAAAATAATATAAAAGATTGTGTATAAGTGTATAATTAGAAATTTTGACTTGTTATCCATTTCACCCAATTGCTTTATTTTGCTGTTCATTTGGGGTACAGAACCTGAGCACGAAGGTAACACTAGGCCTGCCATTTGCAGGTTTGGAACCATGATTTCTTTTGGGGATCAATGCAACCTGGAGGTGGAGGCATTCCTGAACATGCTGTTCTTCTGCAGATTGAAAAGGATTTTGGTTCCTTTACCAATTTCAGAGAAGAATTTAAAGAAGAAGCCCTTACACTCTTTGGATCTGGCTGGGTTTGGCTTGTTTGTAAGTCCTTTTATGGTTCCTTTTATATATTGATTCAACCAGAACTACATGGTGTTCCTGATTTTATATTCGAGAGAATTCTTTTTCCTTTTTTCAATATTTTTGCTTATGTTTATAGTTTCTTCTTTGAGACTGTTAGATTTTACTCCAACCCCAAAACATAAGTTATTAGGTGGAGATTCCAACTAGGACATCAACCGGTTGCAAACTTCTCATTATTTCTACATGGTATACTTTAATAGATACCAACTCTGAACAGAAAACTTTGAGAGGGAAGTTATTAGATATCTTCTCTTAAGAATCTTCATTATTAAACTCCAGGGTATCAGTGTTGGAACAATCTTAGGCAGAGTGTGGATTAATTATTTTGGAATGGGAATGGGAATATTTTTATCATGGCCAAAGAGTTCCCATACAAACATGATGAATTGGAATTTCATTCCCATTCCCATTCATGAACAAAAATTATAATCCGAACGCTAACTTAAATCTTTAGTCTAGAGGTAGCCACAGTTTGTCTGGCCTTGCCCGATCTTCTGCTTGACCTAGGTTATATTATGAACCTTGTTGTACTTTCTCTTCATTGTTTGCTCCTTGGGGATTCTTAAGCACTTCAAGAAAGTACTATTGCTAATAAAAAAAATGTTGTGAGCCTTGTTTATCCTAAACACATTGAATGTTTAGCATCCCATACTTGTTAAACTCCCATATTTGTTCAATTTGATTGTGCTGGGTCCCAGGTGGATACAATGTTTCTTTTGCCATGTTCAATTTTGGAACTGTTCATTTGACAATGTATTTCTGAAATCTATATTTTAAGTACTCCCACCGTCTCAGAATGAGTGTCTTGGTTTCTATTTTGAGAAAAGTTAAGGAGAAGTTAGTTAATGTTGTGTATATCCTCTTGTAATCTCATGAACATGTGTAGTAACAAACTCAAGGGATACTAATAACTTATCATGGGAATATTATTGGTAATTCATGCATAACTAACTTCTTAAAAAGGAAACAAGATGCTCATTTTCGGATGGAGGGAGGATAATATGTGTAACGCCTTCATGGTTTTGACCCCGTTGTGTGTAGTACTGTATTCACATGACAAGTGTGCTCCACAATGGTATATTTTTGTTTAGATATGTAATAGTTGCAACTTTATTTTAAGTCGCATTAGATTTCTGTGTCAGAATACTTACAAATGTACTGATTATATGACTATTTTTCCTCTCAGTGAAGTTAGAAAAAGAAGAGAGGCGATTTGCAAAGCTTGCAATAGTTAAAACAACAAATGCTGTAAATCCAATTATTTGGGATGACATTGTATGTAAATCTCTACGCGTTAGTGTTTTGACTTCCTGATTTTTGTGTTAACAATTTTACTGAAGATTTCTTCTTATGCAGCCCATTATTAATTTGGATATGTGGGAGGTAAGGCCGTAATCTCTCTCTCTCTCATTTTTCTTTGTAAGATTCAAGCATGAACTTTTTATTGACACTGAAAGGTGCTGATTGATCCGTTGTTAATGTTGTAATGCAGCATGCTTATTATCTGGATTACAAGGTACGTAACATTTGTTTCGCTGTCATGATTTTATTTCTTTGTTCCCAGTTCGAGATGCTGATTGGTATTTATGAACAGAACGACAAGGCAAAGTACATAGACACGTTCTTCGAGCAGCTAGTGTCTTGGGATTCAGCAGCGGATCGAATGGCACGCGGGGAAAGTTTTGTGAATTTAGGGGAGCCTAATATTCCAGTGGCTTAAAATGGCTAAAGATCCATGGTACTCACAAGACAGACATGTGGCCTGGGCAATTTTGAAGTCAGAGAGAGAGGCAGGAAGTTAGTTTTGTAGACTGTAGTAGTGTAGTGTGTTTTAGGCTTTGTTAGTAGTAAATGAATATTCATATCAGAAGAAGGAAGACGAGAGTTTTGATTGGAGAAAGACCTGTTATTAAGTGGTATTGTCCATTTATCCTTGTGGATTGTGGGTAGTGAAAATAGTGAATGAACATTTATCAATGGGCTGTAACTTAGTTGGCAACACGGGCTGAGATTGTGGGAATAGCTTTTGGATTCGATTTTTAGTAAACACGCCAATGTGGAGGGGTGAAAGGCCTTAACTTTGAGTTTGTTACTATACTTTGAGCATGAATAAGCTTATGGTTTACACCAAAAAAAGAAAATAGTGAATGATGCAATTACTTTTTTCAATGTGACTCGGGCTCTCAAAATAACGTAGTTTTGAGTTGAACATTACTCATAGCTAGTTAAGATTTTTAGGCAAAGTGTAAAGTAAAATTATTAGCACGGACGATTTGTGCCCAATGAGCGTGGATATTGAGTTTCAACCTATAATTATATCGAGATTGTTTGACTCACCTCTGTATCATGAAATGTTATGTCACGAAAATTGTGTCGCGGGTTGGGTTGATAATTTTGAATCCGGGACAAGTTTGTTCGGGTTGATAAAGCCTCATCTGACCCAAAAAGGCTTCAAGTTCATTGAGTTGCGGGTTAGTATTTTACCTTGAGAAAGTTGGATCAGTCCAAATTGAGTCCTCTAGACTTTTACTTTCACTGGATCCGATCCGAGCTCAATTTGAAGCGGGTCACTGCAAATGCAAAAGCGCATAAATGCTCGAATTGTTGTACGAACAAGAAACTGACTTGAAATATGATTTATTGTTTGTCTTCGAACAAGCAAAGCTGAGCCTGTGAGATAGTTTATATTGGAATCAAATTCAATCCAACAACAAAACCCAGATCTCAATCTCAATCTCATTACTGATATGAGCTAAAAAGAAGAAACCTCTCATAACTATTCAAAGGTACGTATCTTACCTGCCTCATCTCTTCGTCTAAATCAAATCGTTCCTCCCCATTTCACCACCTTGCTCGCTCGCTCGCTCGCTAACGGTAGAAAGTTCAGTATGTTGTTGTCACCTGACATTACTGAAATTGAATCTTAAACCCTAAATCAATGTAGTGGTATCTGGAAATAAAATGTCTATACATGCGCTAAATTAACAGTTTTCTTTTTGTTGTTTGATCGCTTATATCAATGGAAAAGACTGCTGATTTCTTTTGGTTTGTGTTTTCGTGATTTCTTGTTTTGTTGTATTTACATGTTGCATTTCATATACTATCGAAAGCTATGTTATAGAGATATTGTTGGTACTTGTTGGTTCATGCAGAACTAACTTTTTCCTAAAGTGTATACTCATTTTGTAGCATTTTTTTTATATAGAGAGAAAGTGGGCACTCATTTTGAGAGGAGGGAGTGTCACTATGTAGTTATTCTGCATAAATAGTTTGAACATCAATTGAAAAAAATCTGATAGATAAAATCTTCCTACTCTTTTTCTTTCCTGCCTAGTGGTTTGTTTGTTTTTGCTTGAATGGGGGAATCTTACAGCCTTGCTCACAGCAACCCGCCCATTAGAAAAGTCAGTACACTTGTGTGTTTTACATATTGTTTCTGCTTTGAATATGAAACCTTTCAGTTCTTTAGGCAGGCTGGCTCCGATCTAGCTTATTCCTTTTCTTTAGTGCTACTTCCCCCATTCCATTTGGCAGTTGGCACGACATGGTTACTCACTTTGCTTGTCTTGCTTCATCACATTTATAAGTTTATTCTTTTCATGCCTTTTTTTTGTAGATGCTTTCCTTCACAAGATTTTAGTTTGTTATTCATCTTTCCTAGTGCAAAGTTATGTTTTCACTTTATATGATGATCCTCCACAATACCCTGCATGAGAATCATTGTTTGCTTCTATACTTCATTTGACTTATTCTTCCTTCCTATTTTCAAGATTCCTGGTTGCTCTTGTCAGCTGCATCTTCCTCTTCCTGATACACGCCCACTTGGGCTATTGCTTGCAACTTATTCTATATAGCAAAAGGAATCTGTTTTTATTATTGCCCAAGCATCAATATTTTCTTTGCTTGTGTTTCTACATTTTCAAAATGGTGGTTATCTTGAAGTCTTCACCACTTAATTAGAATTGGCCAGCATTTCAGTTCTTGATTGCTAATACAATCTTTTGACTTGTAAAATTTTTATTATCAGGAACCTGCCAATCTCTTAGCAAGTTCCTACACCTCAAACCATTAATTCCATCTTTTGCAAAAGATGTCAGTCTCTTAGCGTCGGGTTGAATGTTGATGTAAGGCTCTGTTGTGAGTACTAGAGCATTGGATAACTCTTAATATTTCTCGGGATTGAGTTGAACCTCAGAAAATTTGTCATAGCCCCTCTCTGAGAAGCTCAGTACTCACTACGAAACTGGTTAATTGGAGTACCCATAAGAGTCAAAACTTAAATTGCTTCACTTGAAAACGATAATGGTCATCTTCAGCTACACAGCCTATAAACAGTTATCTCAGATGCTGTTTGCAGTGTTCTTCTTTCACAGTTCTGAGTATATTTTAGTAATGGCAATTCATGGTCGATCAAGTGTGTCTCTTAGGTCTCTTCTTATCAGCAAAAACTATCTTCTGGCTATGGTACTATCATTGCTAGAGTACATCCTTGAAATTATTTTCTTTCCCGGGTTGAAGGAATACTGGTGGATAAGCAATGTGGGGCTTGCGATGGTTATAATAGGTGAAATAATACGGAAGATGGCAATTCTGACTGCAGGTCAGGCCTTCACTCATCGAATCAAGGTATACCATGAAGAACATCACAAGCTGATTACATATATATAGAGTCGTACGCCATCCAGGATACAATGGTTTTCTCATCTGGTCAGTGGGCACTCAGATAATGCTATGCAATCCCATATCGACAATTGCTTTTGCAATTGTTGTTTGGCACTTTTTTGCAGAAAGAATACCATACGAAGAATATTTCTTGAGGCAGTTCTTTGGATCACAGTATGAGGAATATGCAAGACGTGTTCCATCGGGGGTGCTATTTGTGAAGTGAAACATGTATCATGTATGTTCTTCTAATTTACAAGTGGAATTTGGTATTTAATGTTGATTTGATCTAATAGTATTTGTAGTTCAGTTCTACATTTTATAAAATTCATGGTATGATACGGGAAATTAAATGGTCTTGACTGGGTTTTAGCCTGGAAAGAAGAAAAAATTGTTGGTGTTTGTTTGAGTTTGAGTTACTGTCCTGAGTTGTGAAGCTTGAGCTCTAAGATAAATGGTTTGGAGAAGTTCAGGAATCAGGACCCATAACATTATAATAGCAACTGTAGCCATATATATTTACATTATTAGTAGTAGCATTTGTGGGCGACAAGCAATATCATGACTGTCAATGATTATCTAAGAAACTTGTTTAAGAACTCAACACTAACACATTTAAACATAGCACATTATATCTTCATACATATAAAAACCATATTATATGTTCATAATATAGTATAAATTTAGTATTAAATATTGATATTTCAATTATTAGTTTGGAACTCGATAATATTATAGTTTTAAGTTTTAACATTCTAACATAGCTTAAACGATTTTCTCCATCTCTATATGTTTACTTTTTGGTTATTTATTATTAACTACATTATTTACAACAAATAACCTACCAAATTCCATTCGCTCTTGCTTTATGACAAGTGATTTTCACTTGATTCAACAGTTTTTATATCAAACATGCTATGTTTTTGCTTGTGTCTTAAATTGCTTAGAGTAAAAGAGTATCTTCCCACCAAACATCCTCTGTATGCACTTTGTGTCTACAATGATTTGTTTGCATGCCTTCCTTATTTTCTTTCCTGCACTGCAGCTTCCTTAGGATCAGATTTGGGCCACCATTGAATGCGTTCAAAATCCATGTACGAGTATGTAGCAACTTTTCTCGACACTAATGCATACTCACTCAAACATAATTTTGCTGACTAGAGAGGACTTACACATCGCATTGGGTGTGACATTTAGCACGAAAAGAATAAAATATTGTTAACTTTTGTTCGAGTTATCGACATCATCCATGTATGAGTATCTAGTTGAGCTCCTAGGTAGTGAAGCTTGAGCTCCAAAATAAAGAGTTTGGACAAGTTCAGGACCCATAACTTTATAACATCATCTGTGGCCTTATATTACATTATGATTATGGTAGCAGCATTTGTAGGCTACAAAGAGAGCATGAGTATCACATACTCCATCTCTTCATTACAATGTCTATCTGATTATGAATATGAATATGATTTAGTGGTGTCCACTTTGTAGACTGGTAGTGTTATGAACAAGAGGACACCACATGAAGAAAGCCAGAGATTCAAGGAAGGTGGTCTTGTAGTAAACAGGGCATGTCCATGTGATTTGGGTGTCATTTTGAAAAAAGTGACCTGTTCATGTTTCCTATTCCATAGGCTCATATATGTGCTATTTACTGTTGGTGATGCTTATATATATGGTATTGGTGGACATGGGAAGAGTCCCAGCTTGTGCTAGTGCTGTAGTGGATGATGGTTATGGAAATGTAGCTTTTGTGCTTTTAAAACTGGACCAACTTTTGTAAGTCCATAACCAAACCTCTGTGGGTCCTTAAATTGATGACTTTTTTGCCTTGTGACTCAAAGTAGGGGGCTTCATTGATGTTGATGGGGTAGCTAAAAATGGTTTCTTCTCAGCTGTGTCTGGTTGCCATTTTCCAAAGCTTTTTATTGCATCTCATCTACACTGATTGGATTTTACAGTAATGGAAAGCTAGTAGTTGTTGGAGTTGTGGTTGGGGCCTCTTTGGTTAGCTTAAAGACCAATTCTAGCTTCAGTAGTCTCAGAATTGCAAATATAGCTATATTTGTGTTGGTAAGATGAACCTATGGAAGAAGGTTCAAATTGAATTTTGTAATATATATATATACACACATATACAGGGAGAGAGAGAGATGAGTTTTTTGTTCAATTTGATGAGGGACGATAACTTGTTAAATTTCACATATACTCATCCAATGAACTGGGGGAAAGAAACAATCCGCTTGACCTTTTTTTTTTTAATGAGGTGTCACAATTTCAGTAACAGCTTAACTGAAACAAATTAAGTGTTTGCTTAGACTAGTATAAGAAACTAATTTTTATATTAAAGTTGACTTATATCTTATTTAGGTGGACGTAATCATTTTGGGAGTCAACCTTTTGGAGTATAAAAGTAAATAAATCAACCTAATAACAATTTATCATATAAAATAAAAATAAGTATATTTTATAAGAGTTGCAAGAGGTTGGTTGCTCATGTGGCCAAACCTCTCGTAGCCCATGTGAGCTCCAGCAGAAGCACAACGTCTAAAAGAAAGGACCAATTTCTTCAGCGTCCAAACATCAGTTTTTCGATAAACCTACGAAGTCCATGAGATATGTAGACCTCCCAAACAAGACCATAATTGTTCACTGAATATGATGGTTGAGGACACTGTCCTGTAATAATTGTAATTGATCCTATATGGTTAGGTCTTGATTTCACTATCCAACAGCCCCACCCTCAACATCACCACTTTCATGCAACACCGCTGCTCCTACCTACACTGCCCTTCTTTGCATTTCCACCATTTATGCTTCACATAAATAAATTTACCTCTATCTTTGTTACCAATAATACACTCCTAATCTGTAAAAGAACAAACACCCTTTTAATACCTATTATTACTATTACACCTTCCTATCCATTTTGTTTAACTACTTGACCAATTTGATTGGTGGGTTCCTTGCAATGCAAGAAAAAAAGAAAAAAGAAAAAGAGTTTAAATGTTCTAACGCAACATTTTTTTGGATTCTAGTAGCTAATTAACAATCAAAATCACCTCAAATTGTTGTTATCAAAAGTCCATTTAATTCATAAACCATGTATTAGACATTTTGAAAGCACTAAAATGTATTTTTATTACTTGGAAATTAGCTCATATATAAGCTTAATCACAGGTAACTAGGATTATGTTTACAAACTGTCACATGTGCATCAATCATTTTCAATTGATTTGCATCTATATCATAATCATGTTGTGATAATATAATTATATGCTTATTAATAATGAAGATCTTGATATTTAGATATTTGATAGTGCATTATCACCCATAATAAGATAATACTCCTTTTCAAGACATATGCAAAATATGTATATAAATGTGACGTACAAAGTCATTTGCACTTATTTTGTATTTTCGAAGAAAATTGACATAGTAAATTTTAGGGGAAACTACAGTTAGTCTATATGTACTTGTCACATTTGATACCTAGTCCCCTACGACTTTTAAGCTTGTGACTTAGTTTCTCAATACTTGACAAAGTACTGTTTCGTCAGTTAAATCTAACTGAAATACACCATCTCTCCTTGCATGCATGCACATGCCTTGAATGAGTGAAAGATAAAAATGATGAAAGGAGCTAGAGTTTGTTTGATTTTTTAATTTTTTATTCAACTTAAGGTCTTGTTCGGTTTTAAAAACTTAAAACTAGAAGGGTATAATGCCATTGTAAACAAAACTAACGGTGTTATGGACGGAACAGTACATTGCCAAGTACTGAGAGGCTGAGTGTCAAGCTTGAAAGTTTTAGAATGATAGGTGTCAAACGTGACAAGTACATATTCAGTTACGATAATTTTTTCTAAATTTTATTTTATTTTAAAAATATAATAATAAGGCATGTGAAGTTGTGATTGGACGTAGCAAGAAGGCTGAGTCAAAGTGGGACCCAATCACCGAATCAGAAAATTTAAATCACTCCTTATATTTTATAATCTTCACATTTAGGACAATCCAAATAAGACACTATCTTTCGTCATGGATTCTACCTTACGCTAACAAAAACATTTGCCTTCGCCGGCTGTTGATGAAGCTCGATCTATCTAATCAGCACCGTCCATTTCCCATCAGACGGCCCAGTTTTGAAACTGGAATGTACCAGTTTCACTTCCCTCCACGTACTGTAACTTTGCTCCACTGTCTTCAATACCAGTTAATTTCTTGATCTTCAATCAACCAATTTTTAATTTTTATTGCGTAACGGTGGATTTTCAATTTTTCATGGCTGCTTTTTTACCTTATTGTCCTCTTAACTTATTCTTTGATTCTACAGAAACGAGGTTATTATCGTCATTGGCGAATTATCGGTTTTTAAATTCGTCTGGTACGCATATATTCGGAAATAAGGAAATAATTGTTTGTTTTTTTATTTTATTTAATTATATTCTGATTATTATGTGTGAAGCTGAGAAAAAAGGAGAACCAAAAGCTGTTTCTTCTCCACACGCCTTGGATTTTCTATTGGGTTTTCTCTTTTACTTTCTCGGCAACCAAACACTCCCGATACCAAAATTCTTACAGCTTACCTTACCAACTTGATTCTGCTTCACTGACCTTTCTATCCGGCCTTCGGATTCTCTTGCCGCGATTTCTGCACACTATGCTCTAGTGCTCTCTCCTGTCGTTGGGAGCTTCCATGGATATTTGAGCATTTCCTTCTGGACTATTGAGATCGGTTTGAGCTTCAAGAACTTCACTTAGAAGCTGTAGCTGAAGCTTGTTTTCATCTGCCGTCCCTTTTGAAGGTGAGCGAAGTGCGTTTCTTTCGATTTTAGTCTTCGTTTTTTTTATCAATCGAGATCGGATCAGATTTAGCAGTTCCTTTGCTTTTAGCCAGAATTAGAAACAGATATGTCTGGTTGATTAGAAAATGGGGATAATTTTAAGTCTCCAAGGTTCTTCTTGCTTTATGTTACAATTTCCTCATTTTTAGGTAAAAGAAATATAAAATAATTAGATGATTTTTTACAAGTAGGTCCACTGCATTTCCATTGGATCACAACTGAAAGATGTATCCCTTGAAAGCACTTTTTTTATTCAGTGACCACTGAATATTGAGCATGAGATTGAGAGGAACTTGGAGATTACTGTCAGATCAAATTCATGAAAATTTCCACGTAGTATTTATATATTTTTGTGAACCTTTTCAGACTGTATTCACCTCTAAATTGGATCAAGTAATTTTTTTATGAAATCTATGCTCATTTCAGACTATTTAAGATTGTATTTCAATTGATTTATTGTTGAATTCCTAAATAAGGACTGAAGAGTGAAAACCACTAGGGTCTAAATTATTGGTCCCCGCCATATTATGTTAATCAGATAAGTTGTGCAGTGGGGCCTTGATAAAGCTTCTTCATAGGACTTTTCTCCAAAGCATACTTTATGATCTCATTTTTTTATTATCTAATGTCATCTGCTATATCTCATTTCCCAGGATCACAAAGTTGTTCAACCAAAATGTCACAGAAATCTAAGGTCTCGCCAAACCTTAAAACGATCAAGTCATTGCCTGTTGGTTTTAGCTTTACGGGTTCACAGGCAACTGATCGGCTTGGAAAATCTAATCATGGGAATGGAAGAGTTAGTATTGTAACGTCGTTGAGTATTTCTGAAATTGGGGAATTAGATGACAAGGTCAATGATGAATCACCTTATAGTGGGAATACCATATTGGCCGGAGATAGATCCCCTACGAGTGATGAAGACTTGGATACATCAGCTTCATCTCCGCCTTCAGTTTCATCATCTCTGAGTGAACACAGGTGGGGAGACACCAGCTCATATGCTGTAAAGAAGGTATTTATGGCTTATGACGTAAATATTGCCTTTCCTGTTTTTTTATTTTTTTCTAAAATGTGTGCTTAGATCCATGTTTATATATCTTCGGCATAATCATGATAAACTTGCTTATTGATTCGACTAATGAAATATTGGTCACAGCTCACAATGTAATGCGAAGCTGAATATTCATTTGAATTTCTATGATGTGTTCTGTGAATCTTATAGATTCATGTTTTTGGCTTAATTTTTATGCACCAAGCTACCCTTTGTCTGATAGTCATATGATAGGAAGCAATTTCATGTAAAGCTTAGCAGGGAAAAGTTATATGTGTGTGTCCATGTTCCCTAAATACCTGTGGTATTCTGTTCTGCTGCTCAGATTTTCCTACTGATGGTCAGAAGAGCATGGTTTGCTAGGCAACAGTTTCCTAATTTTCTTGCTAAAATTCACTGTTTCAGAAGCTTCAGGCTTGGATTCAACTTCCTAATGGGGATTGGGAGCTTGGGAAGATATTGTCAACTTCAGGGGCGGAATCTATTATTTCACTACCTGAGGGGAAAGTAAGCCGATGAATGGAAGTTCTCAAGTATAATGTGCTGCATGGTTTGAATGATGACTCAATTTATACGTGTTTCAATTGTAGGTTTTAAAAGTAAAAGCTGAAAGTTTGGTTTCTGCAAACCCTGATATCCTTGATGGCGTGGTTGACCTCATGCAACTTAGTTATTTAAATGAACCATCAATCTTGTATAATCTTCAGTATAGATACAATCAAGATATGATTTATGTAAGTGCTTCTTTCTTTGTCTTTAAAGTTTAATTTTTTTTTCCTCCTATGCTTGTATTCTACTTTTTGCTTACGTGTTCTTATTCGATTTATCTGCATCTTAGACAAAAGCTGGGCCAGTGCTTATTGCTATTAATCCATTCAAGAAAGTTAATTTGTATGGAGAAGCTTTTATTGATGCATATAAGTGTAAATCTACTGAAACTCCTCATGTATATGCCATTACAGACACAGCTATCCGGGAAATGATACGAGGTGATTTTAGTGTTAATAATTTGCAAGATTGAGTCTACTGTTCTGAAAACCTCTGGCAATTCTCATTGGCAGTCAGTACTCTTACTTTAGTTCTCCTTTGTTTTTCCAGATGAAGTAAATCAATCTATCATCATAAGGTTAGTAGTCGGTGTCTAACCTCAGATCATTCTAATTCACACGTTTTATCAGTGATACTTTCGTGTTTCATGTCATTGATGATAAGCATGTGAAATTGTAAATCATTACTTCAAAGCATGAAACACATTTACTTTTTGGAAGACAATCTTGATTGAAGCTGCAAGTTTGTCCAGTGCTCTACTTGTATTCTACATAATATCATTATGCAAACATAAATCAGTAGTGGTTGCCACTCTGCTCATTTTATGTTACAGCGGTGAAAGTGGAGCAGGAAAAACTGAGACCGCAAAGATAGCCATGCAATATTTGGCTGCTCTTGGAGGTGGAAGTGGCATTGAAAATGAAATATTGAAGACGAATCCGGTCTTAGAAGCCTTTGGTAATGCAAAAACATCAAGAAATGACAACTCCAGTCGTTTTGTAAGCTCCCTGTTCTTCACATGAGCATTTTTATGTGTTCGTTTAAGTTAACATATTTGTATTGAGGGTTAACAATTGAATTTTCTTTCTGAAATTGAAGTGCAAAGGTTGTTGGATTCTGCAATACTGATGAAATCTTTGTGATTGGTACAGGGAAAGCTTATTGAAATTCACTTTAGTGAAACTGGGAAAATATCGGGGGCTAAAATTCAAACTTGTAAGATCACTTGTATACTGGAAGTCGCAGATTTTTGTTTTCGTTTTGTTTAGATATAACTGACCCAATGTTGAATCTGTCTTTTGGTCTTGTTTTACCGGGCGCAGTTCTACTTGAAAAGGTAACCTTGATTTCTCAGATTCAGTAGCCTCTTTGAATTTGAATTTGAATTTGAACTTGGAAGTAGTTTTCTAAAAATCTTTTGCTGAACAGTCTAGAGTTGTCCAATGTGCGGAGGGAGAAAGGTCATATCATATATTTTATCAGCTTTGTGCTGGTGCTCCCCCAGCTCTTAAAGGTATACATTCCCGTATGTTCTTATTATTTGTTTTGTGATATTTTTGTTGCATTTCATTGAAAATGGTTCAGTTTATGTAAGCAACATGCTGACTTGAGATTTTTTGGTTGTGTAAAAAGAACCAACACTATCTGTTTCTTAGTTCATGAGGAGTTTGTTTACTCAATGTCATACCCCTTTCACCCAAATCTTTAGCATGCGGTGACTAACTTGCACAGCACTTTGTCATTTTTAGTACTGGAAGCTTTGTGATGAAGAAGCTTTATGTATCATTTTTTTTTGTATGAGGCTGTAATTAGAAGAGAATCAGTGTGCCATTATTGTTATAGGAAGTGGTGCTATGTTGCTTGGACTATACCCTGGTGATTGTGATTGTGATGATTGGTGATGGTAGTAGGGATGATTATCATGATGACTAGGCCGTATAACTACTCTTCCAGTTGAATGATTCTAAAGTTGTACCTCCTATCTGGGGGATATTCTCTTAGGCCAACGAAAGGGTATATCTTAGGGCTTGGAAACAAGGATTTAGTGGGCTATTTTCTCCTCAATATTTTATTGGCTAACATCACCCTAGCTATTAAAAACACTCTTTGCTATTTGTGTACAAGTAATACTACAAAATTCTGGGCGCTTTGGTGTTCTTTGGATTATAATTTCCTTTTCTTTTCGTATATGAAGAAGATTTCTGCCTCAATATTTGATGGTCATTTTCATGCCTTTTTTTATATTTTAAAATTATTAAATTCTTTGTGGATAGATTGTTGTAGAAATTCAATCATACATATGACTATATCGCGGTAATTTCTTGCACATATATATTCTTTAAATAGTAACATCCATTGCTTTCGTTCTTCCACCCTTTCGTATGTTTTGGAAATTCAGAGAAGCTATACTTGAAGAATGCAAATGAATATAAATATTTGAGGCAGAGCAGTTGTTTTTCAATTGCTGGAGTCGATGATGCTGAACAATTCCGTGTTGTTGTGGTACTTTCCCCTTCTTTTTCTGTAATTGAATCTGCTGCATCCATTTAAGAATTTTCCTTTACCATTATCTCCTACCTTTTTCAGGAAGCTTTGAATACTGTCCATGTCAGCAAAGAAGATCAAGAAAGTTTATTTTTGATGGTTGCTGCAGTGTTATGGCTTGGAAATGTCTCTTTTAATGTGATTGATAATGAAAACCATGTTGAAGCTGTTGCAGATGAAAGTAAGACTTGTCTGTTTCAAATTTCTTTTGTTTCTCTTTGACATGCTTTTAATGATACAAAATAAATCAAAGGACACTAATGAAAGGGGAACAATTAAGCAAGAGGAGAGATAGTTTGATTAGTCAGTTCAGTTCCCTACCTCTGTAACTTATTATAATAGTTAGTAAAGATCATTAATTATGAATGGTTTAATCTTAAATAGACTGATAATTTCTTAACTTTTTTTTATGTTTTTTGTTGAAACTGGAAACAGAAAACTGAATCATTTCTCCAGATCAAGTCCACCTTAAGTCCTGAAAGTTTTCTATTACATTACCTTAAATTCCAAATTTGTTTCTTAACCAGCTACAAAATCTTACGTTTTACCCTCAGATTATTGTAACGGTAGCTGTTTAGGAATACAATGGTCTGGTTCCAGTAATGCTATTTATTTACATTGATTATTATGTTATCTGGAGCTGCATAAAAAGATTGTTGTTTTGTATCATATTAGTTTCATTAGCCTTATATATTTGATCAAACAATCCTCATTGCAGTCATTATGTTAAGTTCTGGTGTAGTTTCTCTAGGCTAGTTTGTAATTGCTTTCAGTCTTCAGATTCAATTCTTGGACTGGGTGGAAGACTGGAAGTAATGGGGAACTCTTAGGATAACTTTTTGTTCTCTAATCCTGCCATGAAAAGGTAGTCTGGATTTATAAAGTGGCAATTAGTGTTTCCCATAGCTGTTTAGTGACATTTTCTTAACTAGTGATAATTGCAAGTATGAATAATCTTAGTGCTAGAAACTTGATGACCATGTGAATAAGTTCTTGCAGGGTTTTAAAAATTGCAGTTAGATTCTTGTAATAATTTGGAATAGTTTTATGTCTCCATTTCGTCCTGTTTTCATGCATTTCTTATTGTTATAATGCATGATCTATTTTGTCTGTGAATTGCTTCATTTTTTCTGTTTTGCCCTATTTCTTCTTCTCCTATTCATGATCTCACCTGAGGTTGCAAATATACTTTTCAGGTCTTACCAATGTTGCTGAGTTGATTGGATGTGAAACTGCAGACCTTAAGCTAGCATTATCTACTCGTAATATGAAAGTTGGGAATGATATTATTGTTCAAAAGTTAACTCTTTCACAAGTAAGAGCACTTCCTTCTGAAAAAAGCCTAAGCCTCTTACAGATAGGGATTTTGGCCAGAAGTCTCAGCTTATGAGATCAAGTTTAAACTAATCAAATTTGAATATATAATAGTTTGCACGTATTTGCTATAAGGGTAAAGGTAGAGATGGGTGAGATATGTACCATTCTATATTTTTCTTTCTTCTTTTCGTTTCCAAATATCTGAATTCAGCCATACATTACTGGCTCTAAAAGTGTAGCTCTGGGTATTGATTGGAATTTTAACATTTTGTTTAGATGATATATATGGTCTACCATCTTAGTTTGTTTGTTTGTTTGTCAGATTTTAATAGCCTATAGGGTCTTCTAAATAGAATTAATATTGAATAAGTTTCTCATCCAAGATGATCATGGAATTCTGTTTTTCATTTTTCAGGCCATTGAAACAAGGGATGCTTTGGCAAAGTCAATCTATGCCAGTCTGTTTGAGTGGTTGGTTGAACAAATTAACAAGTCGCTTGGAGTAGGCAAAAGGTGTACTGGCAGATCCATCAGCATTCTTGACATCTATGGTTTTGAATCATTTGATGTATGATTTTCAATTATCCTTATAATGTAATGTGTGTGTTTGTGTTTCTTTTATTGCTTAATAATTAATAATGGCATATAGTTCACTTTTGCAGAGAAATAGTTTTGAGCAGTTCTGCATAAATTATGCAAACGAAAGATTGCAGCAACACTTCAATCGTCATTTGTTCAAATTGGAGCAGGAGGTAGATATTCTATAGTTTTCTTTTGTTATCAGACTGCCAATATATAACAGTAGCCCTCAAAGGTCCTGCCTATAAGTTTCATAGAAGTTTGGTTGTTCATATTTGACTGTCTATATTAGAAAGAAATTTGCTTTGACCAAACTATTTGTGGATATTAGTGACTGGGGACATTGGAACTGTGATCGAGTTTCTATAATTAACTGTGCAGTTTTTTTTTTTTTGTCTCGCTATTTATGGTTCTGAGATTTTCTTGCGAAATTCGGCGTCTTCCAATTTTGCAAATGATCTAACTGCCTCAGTTAGAACTATCAATCTGATATTTTGTCTCTGAAATCCAACGTTCTGTCAAGTTCAAGTATTAGTTGTTTCAGCATCTGCATTGCTGAAAAGGCCTTTACTAGAGATTGGTACAGTCTGGTTTCCACACATTATTGATAGTTCAATTTAATTTTCAGGAGTACATCCAAGATGGCATTGATTGGGCGAAAGTTGATTTTGAAGACAACCAAGATTGTCTTAATCTTTTTGAGAAGGTACCAAAAAAACAACTCAATGTATCTACATCTTATGCATTGTTTCTTGATGAATGAGTTTCTTTGTACTGCTAGTGGCCTCACTAGAAATTATCTCACTAATCTTATAAGCTTATTCTTTGTTTCTCCATGTCCTGAAGGAATATTAGAGTAATTACTTGCTGACCTGTTTCCATGTCACATTTGTTTACGTTCATGTAATGTATCTTGTGAGAAAAAAATGAACAGATTTATTTTAAAATGCTCTAACATGGATTTTCTTTTTTTAATTTCTATGCAGAAGCCACTTGGATTACTGTCTCTGTTGGACGAAGAGTCTACTTTCCCAAATGGCACAGATTTGACATTCGCTAACAAGCTTACGCAGCAACTGAATTCAAATTCTTGTTTCAGGGGAGAAAGAGGCAAAGCATTTACTGTCTGTCATTATGCAGGAGAGGTATTCACTTTGTCAAAATATACTAAGGTAGTGTTTGGATTAGAATTTGTGGTTCAGGAATGGGAATGAATAATGGATTTCCATGATAATAAAATCCTAATCTAAAAATGATGAATGGGAATCTTGTTTTTGGACCACAAATTTAATTCAAATGCTACCTAAGTTGTTTCACTTATATTGTTTTATCCTAGGTTGACTGTGATAACTCCTCCATTAGCTAATGGCATATGTCTGTATGCAAGACACTTTTCCATTGTTTTTTGTGTGCACCAAACAGTGGAAAGTATTGAACATAATTAACTGTCTGAGTTCATATTATTTCTATTCAGTTTGTTCTTGCTACCTGACAGCTTGATACCATTTGGGTTTTCCACTCAGGTTATGTATGATACAACTGGATTTCTGGAGAAGAATAGAGACTTATTACACCTAGATTCCATTCATCTTTTGTCCAAATGCTCCCGCCGCCTTCCTCAAATTTTTGCATCGAATATGCTTTCTCAATCTGAGAAGCCTGTAGTTGGTCCTTTGTATAAATCAGGCGGAGCAGATTCACAAAAATTAAGTGTTGCAATAAAATTTAAGGTATATCACTATCCATTTTCTATGTATTCCCCACTTGGAATGTTATGTGCTTATGCTTGTGGTAGTTCCACTATATTTATGTGTTCAATTTCCACTTCCTTTTTCAATTTAATTTACACTACAAATTCCATCGAGTTAATCTTTCAAGATGATGTGCAACATATTAAATTGTGAAGTTTCAATATAACGAAAGATCCCATACTGAATAAGAATTTTGAACATTGTCGCAAATAATATTGCTGAAACACTTATCTTGTACCATCATATGTGTATGTGAGAGAGAAAATATAAAGTTATAGGATTTATTCATCTACTTGTTCTTTTGTTAATTGTATTTAGGGTCAACTGTTCCAACTGATGCAACGCCTAGAGACCACTACACCACACTTCATACGTTGTATCAAGCCCAACAGCTTGCAGTCACCCGGCTTGTATGAACAAGGTCTTGTGTTGCAACAACTGAGATGTTGTGGAGTCCTTGAGGTGGTTCGTATATCGAGGTCTGGCTTTCCTACGAGAATGTCTCACCAGAAGTTTGCCCGGAGGTAAACATATGCATAGATGCATATCATATATATAGTAGATACAAACTTAGATGATTTTGGGTTGTGGTGGTGATAACTGATAATCACTGTTCTGAATCTAACATCAGGTATGGTTTTCTGCTGTTGGAGAATGTCACATCTCAGGATCCACTTAGCGTTTCAGTTGCAATTCTTCATCAGTTCAATATTTTGCCTGAGATGTACCAAGTTGGTTACACAAAATTATTTTTCCGAACTGGACAGGTAAAATGTCATTTCTTTTTGGCTTGTGAGTTTTGACTATTTCTTTGTTCTGGTTATATGATGGAAAAGAAATGGGTTGGTTTGTTAAGATGGTTTGACCTTTAGTTATTTGGTCACTTGAATAGCTAGTAATATCGAGGGTGAGTCTTTCCTCTGTCCCCTTTCTCTTGAGAGGACGAAAATGAGATGGGTAATATATCAAATTTTTAGTATACAGGGAATTGAATTTCTTGAAAAGGGAGGTCTTAGTGGCATGTACTTGTATTGCACATAATAGAAATAGAATGCAAATTCATGAAATTACACAAGCTAATGTTCATGTGAACATAGAAACGAAATTACGAAATAATTTGAATTATTATAATGATTGATGAAGTAGTGCTTGTGCCAGAAAAGTAGTGTGGGCCCCTCTCCAAATAGCATATACCTCTTAGGTAACTTACTGCAGAACACTCATAAGGACTCATCAAGCTGGATTAATTGCCAAACATCCAGAATATTTTTGCAAGAACCAATCTCAGAGTAGAGTTTTGTATTTCCTAAAAGTTCTTATGTTCATTGTGAAACATGTCAAATTTTGTTATTGGTTCATTAGGTACGAAGTTCATTTTCCACAGCTGTCCTAGGTTCTTCCAATTTGATTCATCTTGGCTGTCTTAAAATTTGTTCATGCATCCTTGACATGTTTCAATTCCCTGCTTATAAGTTTACAAGGACAATGTCTGCAGATTGGGGTTATTGAGGATACTAGGAACCGTACCCTGCATGGAATTTTACGCGTACAAAGCTGCTTAAGAGGGCACCAAGCTCGCCGTCATGTCAGGGAGCTCAAGAAAGGAATTATCACTCTTCAATCATGTATGCTTTACTTCAAAATAGTTTTAACCTCTTCACAAGTATGAGCTCCTAAGGGTTGCGGGAATAATGTTGTCTGCATCTCATCATGCAGTTGTCCGAGGAGTGAGAGCCAGAAAGGAATATGCACTCTTAATACAGAGACATAGGGCTGCTGTTGTTGTACAAAAGAAAATCAAATCAAGGATTGCAAACAGGAAATTCAAGGACATTCAGGACGCTTCAATTGTGATACAATCTGGTAAATTTTGTTTCATTTTATTGTTGTTGAGATGTGTTCAAATACTGTGAAACAAGAAGAGATACTGCTCATTTGCATCTCGGAGATATGACTAAGTGTACTAGCTGGTGATATATATCAAAAACTTCCAAGCAAGTTGGAATTTTGAACAAAAAAAGAAGTTATGCCCTGGGATGTACATTTTCAGCGCTTTGGTAATTATTAATTACTATTATTGCTGTATTATGTTTCTGATTTTTTCGTCTATCTTGCAGTCATTCGTGGCTGGTTGGTCAGAAGATGCTCGGGAGATATAGGATTAATGATAGCCGGGGGTATCAAGGTACACTATCTGACTCCACCTTATGATAATCTTGTCATGAACTGATTTGCTCCTACCTAGTCTTGGTTTAGTAAAATCTTCTGAAGCTATGGAAACTTTAATCGGATTGATATCTTTGGTTTGATCTCTGCATTTGTGATATTGAACAGTTAATTATGAATTTCCAAACACAGGGTAAAGAGCCGGAAGAGGTGTTGGTGAAGTCATCACTCCTTGCTGAGTTACAGCGCCGGGTTCTTAAAGCCGAGGCTGCTTTGAGGGAGAAAGAAGAGGAGAATGACATTCTCCACCAACGTCTCCAACAGTACGAGAGCCGATGGTCTGAATACGAGCTAAAGATGAAGTCAATGGAAGAAGTGTGGCAAAAACAAATGAGATCACTTCAATCCAGTCTGTCCATTGCAAAGAAGAGCCTAGCCATTGACGACGCCGAGAGAAACTCTGATGCATCCGTGAATGCAAGCGAAGACCGAGACTACAGTTGGGATACGGGAAACAACTACAGGACCCCGGAAAGCAATGGAGCCAGACCAATGGGCGCTGGATTGAGCGTGATAAACCGGCTGGCAGAAGAATTCGAGCAGAGGAGTCAAGTTTTTGGTGACGACGCCAAGTTCTTGGTGGAGGTAAAGTCAGGCCAAGTGGAAGCAAGCTTGAATCCCGACCGCGAGCTGAGAAGATTGAAGCAAATGTTCGAAGCTTGGAAGAAAGACTATGGGGGGAGACTGAGAGAAACAAAGGTGATTTTGAACAAACTTGGGAGTGAAGAAAGTGCAGCAGAGAAGGTGAAAAAGAAATGGTGGGGAAGGAGGAACAGTACGAGGTTATAAATATTATAATGCTATTGAGTGTTGTGTTTTTTTTTATTTTTAGAAGTTGGGTTCGATTATAGCCACGGAAAAATCTGTTTTTTATATTGTATTTCATGGAGGGCAATTCTTGAGTAGAGAAATTTGTGGGGAGTTTTGATGTTATTTATTTAAATATAGTTGACTTGAAACTGAAAGCCCCCATTAATCCAAAATTTCAAAATATGTATATTAATACTAAAATTTATTGTATTTGTAGTCATTTTTGTGTGAATTTGATAGCTAGGAAATGGAGTGGTAATATACAGTATATTCTGTGAGAATATTCACGTCATTCAATTAGAATACTCTTCCTGTAGAACACGCCAAACCAACACACAAGCTTTTCACTGTTTTGTAACGTACCATGTTCTCCAAATAACAGCCGCATATTGGTAATATGCCCAGCATCTTATTTCAGTTTATAGAGCAAAACATTCTTAATAAAATGTTTTTTTTCTTATTATTTTATAACTAACTGGTTTGTTCGGGTGGCAAAGTCATTTTAGCTTAATCTGTATTCTCGAATTCAAGTCTCACATTACGTTGTTTCGTTTAAAATCAGTAGAGAGATTTGTTACTTTTGCGATATTTTAGAGTTTGAATGAGAATTAGTTTAAATGTATATAATTTACATATGTTGATCTTATATTGACCATACTCATTTTGAATACTGTCAATACGCTGAATTGAGCATCCCAACTAAATATTCCGAGTGTGTTCGAAAACGCTAAATTTGAATTAAATATAGTACTTGTGGAAACAAAAAATAATTGATTTACAAAATTCATTGCGGATAGTTTTCGGCATGAATTTTTGTTGAATAGAAACTGTATACGAGATTAAAAAAAAAAAACCCGAACACGAGACCACCTAAAGAATTCAAAATATTCACATCGCTTGACCGAACATGCACGACATTGGAGTTTAATAGAAGAGTATATTAGGAGATAAAATAAAGAAAAAAGAAGGGTTGAGCATTGGAAATGAGGTGGACATTTGACTGAGTAGAGTAGGGGTATAAAGGGAATATTAAAAAGCAGCAAGAAACACAGAAGCGGCACGTCACGGAGGTGAGGTTTGGTTTGGTTTGGTTATGGAGTCATCGTCATCATCGTTAAATTTGAGTGCATGATTCATAAATTCTCTGTCGTCTCTCCTAAATTTGAACCTCCATTGAAACAGGATAGCAGAGGTGAGGTCGATCTCTCTTCTCTCTTCTCTCTCTCTCCCCCCTAAATTACAACATCGCCCATACCTTTCCCATTCCCCATTTTTATTTCATTCTCTCCTCCCCATTCCATTCCCATCTTATCTTTTCAAGGTCAGTGCTTTGTGCATTTCAATCTCAATCTCAATCTGTTTTTTGTTAATCTTATTCTCAATTGATTCATCTTCATGTTATTCCAATTGGAATTGCATTGATTCCCTTACCTTACTTTTGAATGCTGAAGGGTTAGAGAAAGGCCAAATTTTTATTGTTTAAATTACGATTTCTGGAATTTCCGATTTCTGTTTCCTTTTACGCACTTTTTGACCCTTTCCATGCTTGCTGTTGTGTTTGGGATTTGAATGGTAAAAGCTATCAGTAACTTTATGTTTGATAATACAAACAAAATTGGTGGTCAATTTTCAAGCCATTTTTGCTGTTCTTTAGATACAATAGATTTATTTAATTATTTATTTAATAATGTGTATTACCTCACTGACTGGAGGATTTGAAGGCATTGATTAGCTTTCTTGATTGATGCTCGGTATCAATGCACGTGGCATGTTTATACTCATCTTTTTCATTTCTATTTGTTCACTTGCAGGGTTGTGCTGAGGCAGCTTCTTGGTCGGTGTCATTACTGGTGCCTAATTTCATGGAATGGTCGGGCTGTCAAATGATCTTTGGCAGCCCGATTTTATTGAACATTCGTTCCTAACCACTAACCAATCAGGTCAGAGTCAGACCCCATATCCATCTATCTGTTTATTCTTTTTATTTAGGTGTTTTTCTCATGTCGATTGCTTTGTGTTACAGCATTCTGTGCCCTTTCTTAAATGCATACGCTATCGTTCTGCAGGTGTTTCTCATTTTGCCATACCGGGTCCTTGTATTGTTAAAAGTTGAAATTTGACTTCTAATCAGTGGTATATAATGTCATTGTATCAACATAGCTTTGTATTGGCATAAGTGGTTCATTTCTTTGTATTCAATATGGCTTCTTTGTCCGGAGCCCTCCAACGGCCTCTAGTCACCGCTGCTGCTGTTGCAGTGGCTTCTGTATCTGTGGACATTCCCATCAAATCATCAGACGCTTGCACAATCCAGGATAAACCAAACTGCTCTTCTGTCAAAGAACCAAAGTCGTCATGGACTTCTCCTCACATTTCTGTTTCCAAGCTCGCAAAGCTGTATTTTGTCTCAAGAATTCCTGTACCTGTGACTAACTTTCGCTATCCAGCTCCAAATTTGGGCCACAAGTTTACTCCAAACTCGATTGATTCCTTTGCTGCTTCTCCTGTTCTTCTTAGTGTGTATCGAACTGCAGACTTAGGCATGGCTTCCAAGCCCACTGCATCAACCAGTACTGTTCCCGCCTCCCCTTATGAGGTTCCATATAGATGGCATTTACCAGAGCCAAATGCTGTTGATTTCTCGAGGAACTCGGATTGTCCATCTGCAAAGTCTAAAACAGTGGTGGTTCTGCTAGGATGGTTGGGTGCCAAGCAGAAACATTTGAAGAAATATGCAGAGTGGTACACTTCCATGGGGTTTCATGTCATTACTTTCACTTTACCAATGGCCGAGATTCTCAGTTACCAGGTTGGTGGGAAAGCTGAACAACATGTTGACTTGCTTGTGAACCATATGGCTGACTGGTTAGAAGGGGAGCATGGCAAGAATCTAATTTTCCATACTTTTAGTAACACTGGATGGTTAACGTGAGTACTCTCTCTCCACACATATGCACAACCCTTTCTTATCATTTCTTTAGTACTTTTTGACATTTGATTTATGTTTATTTTAATGTATTAATCTTGTTGCAGATATGGAATCATATTGGAGAAATTTCAGAAGCAGGATCCTTCTTTAAAAGGTCGGATCAGGGGTTGCATTGTTGATTCTGCTCCTGTTGCAACCCCTGACCCTCAGGTAAATGATCCTCAGCATAAGACTTCTCACTGGGAATAATTTCTTTCCATTTATTTGCTGTTGCATAAGACTTCTCGCTAGGGAATAATTAGTTTCCATCTATTATAACCTATCCCGTGGTGTTTGCACCGTCTAGTTTTCATTCCATAAAAAAATTAAGTGAGAAAAAAAAAAGAGTAATGATTTCTACTTTATCATCATGTTTGCTGGAGTTATATTGGAATTTTGAACATCCAGACATTTATACATGCAATATCCAACAGCTTTCTAAGTCTCTCATGTGCACTTCCCCTTAGTAGGAGTTTGCCTCCTTTGATTGTCCAGTAAACAAATCTAATTTATCAGAAAGTTGCACTAGACCAGTGGAGTCTTTACTTTCATGGCAGTTTGTATTCTTGGATTCGATTTGAAATCCTGAGTCAATTCCAATGTTTGGATGCATAAAGAATTGGGTGCGAATCCAATAAGATTCAAAACTTGCCTACACCATGACATTTCAAAATACAACCCTTACCTTGTTATTTGTAATTGTATGGTTTTCCAAACATTATACTTGTATTTGAAACACAACATTCATAATCCCTAATTTGAAATCAAATCCAAGAATCCAAAGTCAGCATTAATGTCTTTCTGGTTCTGCATTGTGCATTGTTTACTACCTCTCCCTTTCGGATTCCAACGTATCATTTAGTCGTCAGAAAATTCAATAGGTCAAGTGAGTTACAACTCTGTTTCGTCTTATAGTCCTCTATATGCTTGCATTGTGCAATGTTTATTGCGCACCACCATGTTTTTCGTGATTCTTTTAATAGTACTAAACTAGCCATAGTGCACAATGTTTATTGCAAACCCATGCTTTTTCAAAGTTTTGTTTCCGGTGTGTGAGTGTTGGACTGCTGGAGTAATTAGAAAGACTAAATAATACTTCTTTTTTACTTTCTTTTGTTCTTTAGGTATGGGCTTCGGGTTTTTCTGCAGCATTTTTGAAAAAGCGTAGTGTGGCTACAAAGGGAGTAATGAACTATGATGATCCAAACATGGACATATTAGTCCAAAACAAAACAGTTTCAGAACCTAAACCTGCTGTCACTGAAGCAGCTTTGCTATTAATTTTGGAGAAGTTCTTTCATGTGATTCTGAATCTTCCTACGATAAATAGGTAACAAACAAACCTTCCAAATATAGTCAAGATTCTTTAATATGCAAATATTCTTACTTTCACAGATTATTTAGGTACTCTTGTCAGTACACATTCGCAAACAAAAGAGGACAGAGTGAATGTGACGAAAGCTTCCAAACTGAACTACTTTGTGCATGATTTTATATAAGAATGTGGTCAAATCTCTCATTTGTGTCTAGCTATACATTTGACTTATCCTAATTACACGAATTCAGGATTGAACATTCCATTTCAATTTCACTGACAACTGCCATGTCATTGAACTTACTTTTCACTCCATCCGTCCCAAAATGAGTGTCATTGTTTTTATTTTGAGAATAATTAAGAAAAAGTTAGTTAGTGTTGTATATTTACTCTTTCTATTCTTATAACGAACTTAAATAATACTAACTTAATACAAGGATATTATTGACAATTCATTCATATCTAACTTCTTGATAAAAGAAAGAGGACACTTATTTTGGGACAAAATTTCAAGTGAAACATGACACTAATTTTGGAACGGATGGGTAGTAGATATTACTAATGTTGATCTAAATGTTTCTAATCATTGACGACAGCAACACACAAGTATTTGAGGACAATGTTATGCTTGGTTTAACCTATATGCTTATAATTTTGCAGTTTTTTCTTCATATATGAACATTGAATTTAATTTGAAGTGTCTCTGCTGCTGCATTACAGGAGGCTTTCTGATGTTCTGGGTTTATTGCTGTCTCAACAACCTATATGTCCACAATTGTATATCTATAGTTCTGCGGACAAAGTCATCCCCGCTGGGTCTGTGGAATCTTTTATCGAGGAGCAGCGAAGGGCTGGACGTGAAGTCAAGGCTTGCAATTTTGTATCTACACCCCATGTCGATCATTTTAGAAACGACCCAAAACGGTATACTTCTCAGCTGACAGAGTTTTTGGAGGAAGACTGTGCTCTTGCTAGTAGCAAGAACACTTGATAGATGAAGCCATTCAGGAACTGACCATGACCCACTAATCATACAATTTTTTCCTCATCTTTTCTCTTTAGCACTCAGTCCCATTATTTGATATTTATACAGTGTGTATAAACTATATACAACTATACAAGTCAATTCATTGTTTGGAGAGAGAGAGAGTTGTGAGAAAGCATTTGGGGAGGAATTTCTAGTCATTTGTACTTTTTTGTTTTGCACTTGTGGAATTTGTGCAGAAGAAATGGATTGTTTGCCCTTCAAAATAGTGAACCACATTTTTTGTTTTCATTTTGTGTGAAGATGTTTTATAATCATGTGTTCAAGCCCTATAGGCATGATACCAATATTCCTGAAAATATAGTTCAAGAACAAAACAGAAGTATATAACATGTAGCACGGGTTGTTTGTTTGCCATGATATGTTAGATGCTAGTCTCTGTGTCTTGTCATTCAACCAGTCCAGAATTTTGTAGGTGTGTGTATTTCATTGATACGACACATATAATAATCCTGATGCACGGCTCAACTCGAATATGACTTAATTACGAACACAAAATACAAACAAGATATGTTTAACACAATAACTAAATGAGCCGTGTTGATACGACACGATTGACGTGAACACGACCCAAAACATTATGAACAACAAAACCAACTCGTCAGGCACAACACTACCCAACACGTTATTAAGATTAATTTACAACTATATCCTTAAGTATGCGTGTTGGGTGTTTCATATGTGTCACAACTTAGTTAATCTATCATGCCCGTGTTTTGAATGCCTAATACGAACATAGAACAAATACAAAACGTGTGAGCCTAGATACGCTAGTTTAGTGTCATATATCGTGTTACGACACAAATCACCGGCTCTAACTAAAACATAACCACTTAATAAAGCATTGAGCTTGCTTATAGCTTGATCAAATGAAAAATAAACAATAACCCTCCTAATTTGATATTGTTTGTATACAAATTATAACAAGCTTTATTTAATTCTTCAATAATAGTCTACAACAAGGCATGACAATAAGAATAATTCATTTTGGTATCATGATAGCAACTAATCCACCAACTAAATTAGAATCAAAATCAAAATTAATACTAAAATAATCAAACAAACAAACAAGCACCAACCAATATGAAGGTAATTTCAAGTAGAAGATGAGGACAAAAATGTAATTTCACCTTACATGAAATGACATAAGCAGTAGTGACATAGACAAGACAGACACAACAGGGCCACGTGTCACCACTCCTCTTCTTCCCCAAACCCACCGAACCAACCATACACTGTTTCTTGTGGCACTACCAAAACCCTAATCTCTCTTCTCTTCTCTTCTCGTCTCGGTGATGGAGATGTTGTCGTCGGGATTCGAATCGCGAGCACACGATTGTGAAGTCTGCATAAACGAGAGGCTCACGGACGATGAGCTGCGGTGGATTCTGTCAAAGCTGGAGAGCGAGGAGGAGAAGGAGGTGTTCGGCTTGGTGTGCAAGAGATGGCTCCACCTCCAGAGCACCGAGCGCAAGAAGCTCTCCGCTCGAGCCGGTCCACACATGCTCCGCAAGATGGCCTCCCGGTTCTCCAGGCTTCTCGAATTGGACCTCTCTCAGTCCATTTCTCGGTCCTTCTATCCCGGCGTCACCGACTCCGATCTCTCTGTCATCGCCCATGGCTTCCCTTGCCTGAGACTCCTCGCTTTGCAAAACTGTAAAGGTATCATTTTTATATATACTGAATTCTTTTCCCCGAATTAGTAATAATAAGAAGGCTTTTTTTTCCCTCGATAGTGTTCAACAAAATTTTGGTTCATTTCCAATTGAATTGATATCCGATGAAATTTCCTGGACTCGCATTCTAACATTTTGTAGATTCTCTTATTTGCTTACCTTGTAGTGATTTAGTTTAGAAGTATTTGGTATGGGGTTGACAATTATCCCACATCAATTGTCCCAGTAAATGCTTGCACATGAAGGCATATAGATATATCAATTAAGGTAGCGTTTAGATTAAAAGTTAAGGTAATGTGGATCAAAGATAGAATGGAAATGAAATTCATATCCCCAAAGTCATCCAAACATGAAAGAATTGGAATCTCATTCTCATTCCTATTCTTGATTCCAATTCCCATTACAGTTTTTTTTTTTTTTTTAATTCCTTCCCAAAATGATTGTCCACCTTCCCATTTTTGTAAAAATTAAGGATAAATTAGTTGGAGTTAGTCTTTTCCTGTGCTATTGTTATAACATATCGTAGGGATATTCTCGGTAGTCCATACTAGCTAACCAACTGAAAAAGAAAGTGGATTCTCATTTTGGGATGGATGGAATATAAGTTGGACCCTCTTGCCGTTAGCTTGGCTTTTGGGTATGAGTAACTTAACAAAAGGAGTAAAATTCTATTCCTGCTTTTCCTATTCCATGTTCTTATTTCCTCAACTGTTTTATTCTTTTTGTCTTAATTAATACTAGGTATTACTGATACTGGAATGGTAGCAGTTGGATCCAGTCTTTCTTCTCTACAGTCCCTGGATGTTTCCTATTGCAGAAAGCTCACTGACAAGGGGTTATCAGCTGTTGCTGAGGGCTGTCATAATTTACAGAGCCTGCATCTTGCTGGCTGCAGATTTGTTACTGATAAACTATTGCAATCTCTTTCCAACCACTGTCACAATCTAGAGGAGTTGGGCGTGCAAGGATGCACCAACATCACTGATTCTGGACTTATTTCACTTGTTAATGGCTGTCGGCGCATTAAGTATTTGGACATCAATAAATGCAGCAATGTTGGAAATGTGGCTATTTCCAGTATTTCCATGGCGTGTTCATCCTCTCTCAAGACACTCAAGATGTTGGATTGCTACAGTGTTGGGGATGAGTCTATTCTATCACTGGCCAGATTTTGCAAGAGTCTTGAGACTCTCATCATTGGTGGTTGTCGTGATATCTCGGACGAGTCAATAAAATCGCTCGCTGAAGCCTGTGGGAACAGTCTTAAGAACCTGCGCATGGACTGGTGTTTAAAGATCTCCGACTTATCATTGTGCTTTGTCCTCACCCAGTGCAAAAACTTGGAGGCTCTTGAAATTGGGTGCTGCGAAGAGGTCACTGATGCTGTGTTTGAGGGTTTAGGCAATAGAGAAACTGAGTTGGGTTTGAAGATTTTAAAGGTTAATAACTGTCCAAAGATTACAGTGACAGGGATAGCCATGCTTTTGGACAAATGCAACTCTCTGGAATACCTCGATGTGAGGTCTTGCCCACACATAACCAAGGCGGGTTGTGATGAGGCTGGGTTACAGTTTCCCGACGGTTGCAAAGTAAATTTCACCGGAAGCTTATCTGAGCCAGATGTTCTAGTTTGAGAGATCTTCCATTGCGCTTCCCATGATAAACTTACGAGGCGGGAACTGCCTCTCAAGTCCATATTTAACCAGTTCCCTCTCAAGTCCATTAGGTTACCAATACTCCAGCTCAGGGCTCCATGAAGTGCCGACACTCCTTATGCATATGTATAATTTCTTGTATATTACTTTAATGGCTGATTGATTCGCATTTAATTCTTATGTAATATTTTGCTTTTGTATCTTATTCAATCAATTTGGTTCCTATCTAAATCCCCCTATCAGAAAACCACTTGCTGAGATGAGATCAGAACATTGCTTTGGACAAACTTGCAGAAAATAAAATGCATTATGCAGTAGGACTTGCTACCAACTAATGTCATTTGCATATTCAAAATTGCTTTTGTTGGTTCGGTAACAGGAGTTTCTTTTCCTCTTTGGTTGCTTGTTACTCTCTTGTTTTTCTCTGTTTATCCCAAGCAAGGTCCTAAAAGTGAAGCTCATTGGCATATGATCAGAGTAAAAGAGCATAATGTGGTTTTTGAATTTCAGGGCATTGACCACTATAATCACTGTATACTTATGTGAGCGGCTCAGACTCACCAGATAGCTGAGAGCATTTTGCATAACAAATTCTATATAGTGTATATATGTACATTCAGCTTTCCTACTCCAGTTCAGTGCAGAAGGCAACTTATGCTCAAGAGGAGGCCTGCGAAATAGAACCAGCCATGGTTGATAAATAGTTGGCGAGCACTGAGAAGCATCAAAATACTTCACTCCTACGACGCTATATAACGCTTCCAGATTTTCAAAATGCATAATTATATACTTCGATTATTGGAATATGGAAGTGCAGTTTCTGTTGCAGGAAGTAGAAAACAACGTAGGAGATCAGCTAACATGAACTACTTTTCCCTTGGGAGTTGATGAAGTAGAAGAAGTCTGAACCAGGTACGGTGCATTTCCAGTAAGTTGTTTGTTTCTCATCTTCATGCTGCTCAATGAATCATAGCCTATAGCTGAAATTCACTTTGTTTGCCTCCTCTTAATTTGTTGCTTACAAAGCAAGTTTGATATGTGTGTGTGAGTGGCTTATGTTATGCACCAAGTAAGCCTCTTTAAAGCAACCAAGCAATGACATATAGTGCAATGTGAATGTTTACCTTTTTGTTGCATGACTCATCCATGGCTCACCGTCAAAGAATAAAGGCGAAACACACGCACATCATCACACTTTTTTTAGGCTTTACAAATATAAATGTGCATTTCATGCTAAGATAGAAGATTTATGCGGTCTGGTGCTTTTAAGGAAAGGACCCCACTGGTCTTCTTTGTCAGACTCTCCGACATAACATTGGATTAATGTATGCAGTTATAAGATGTTGCATTTATGTCATGTTCTGATAAACATAAGAGCCTAGTAGTTGGAGACCCAAAATAAGAATGAGCTGTGACTTGCGAGAGATACAACTGAGATACATCAATCAAGTTTATTTCAGAGAATAGTCATTTTGTCTAATGATAGAGTAGCTAAGAGGGACAATAGTTGAAGAATTTAGATAGCATTTTCTCATTAACAAAGTTTTGTACAATATATAACCAAACCAAGTTGAGCTTTACTGGGTTCACTAAATCTAAGAGTACCAACAAATGAAACCAGAAACAAGATGAGAGAATAGTAGGTCTATTCAGACTCTAGAGATTGCCTGCTGAATATATTTGAGAGCTTTCTGGTAATTTACGAAACCCATAAACCAAAAGTCGAAGTTATCCACAGTAACTATCTCCATGTACTTCTGTGATGGTCTCTTCACATTCTCACTTTGGTTCACTCTCTCTATCTTTCCCAATGGGATCAAAACCTTATAATGAACTCGAACCATTTCTCCGTTTGGGGAAGAAAATTTGATTGATCTCTCACTGCAAAAGGCAATCTTATCAGTAGTGATAAAGAGCAGGCCTGCTATAGGACCTGTTGTTGTTGATAAATAGCATTGGGAAGCCTTGAGTAGTTTTTCGCCTTCTCTAACACTAAATAACCTCTTGAAAACTTTCTCGACGCCACCTACTTGAAGGATTCTGGCCCCCAAACTCAATTTCCCTCTCACAGTTTCAGTGATCTTTGGCCCCAGTCTTACTGCAGTTTCACAAAAAGTAAACAATCTATTTAACATTGAATACTTAATTTTCTTGAGTAGCTGCATGAAATTAATGTGTTCATAACTTCTCTCTTCTGAACCATAGATATTGAAATTTTTCCATATTTATAGTAACAACTGAATTGCAAGGAAATCTTACCATGTTCCCGAACTCCATTCGCAAACTCATCTGCTTTTCTCCCAAGCTTGTTCATCCTATTCAACATGGAGTCTACTTTATCTGCAACATCAAATTATCTTGTTAGTCATTACAAAAACATCTTCATTTACTTATGTTTTTATATATAACTAAGAGGAACATGAATAGAGAATAGGGATAGAGAGATGCATACTTTGTTTGCATTTGGGAGAGTCATCTGATGGAGAACGAATGCTGTATTCGCTCTCCGGGAGAACGAATGCTGTATTCGCTCTCCGGCTCAGGTAACAATCTCTTAGGTGGCCTCCCAACTGAGAATGTTGTCGAGCGAATTGGGATTCCAACAACTTGATCCTGAAATGAGTTCCTCATACTTACTGAATATAGCTAAAACTCGCTTGTGTTGTTTTAGTCCTTCAAAGAATGAAATGAAAGAGAATAGAGAAGAGCTATAGACAATGAGGTAGAGATGCTTTGTAAGGTTGATTAAGCCATTGTGTTGGGCCAATGTATTTAAAGGGACACAAATGGTGGGTGAATCTTTTGCCCTTTTTCTTGCCTGAGTCATTCATGGCTCATCAAAAAGAATAAAGGCACCTATGTACTTGTAAACAGCTAAAGATTAATAAATCATATGAAAAGATAGAGATGATGGTATGTTTGGTTTGCTTTGGAAAAAGGTTGGGGTAGAAAGGGCCAAGTTTTCTTTTTAGCAAATTTTTTCCTAGATATCAGAAAAAAGTGGAAGCTCCATTTCGGGATTTTAAATAAGAATCAAGAATGGCGCTTATTATGCTAGACTCAGTAACAGAAAGAATGAAATAAAGAAATCAAAGATAATTTGAATAATATTAGCTTTGAATATTTGGCATTCTGAAATCAAATGTTGGGAAATAAAAATATCCTGATTAGTTGGGAAAGCTTTTCAATCATACAGTTAGAAGAAGCATTTTTTATACTTCTCTTATTTTTTCTATTGCTCACTTTGTAAATGCTGATGTTGCAGAGTAGTGTGATTGAAGCTTTTTGAGCTGGCATTTTCGATTTCTGATGCAACCATTCGCAAGCAGGTACGTAATCTAATTACCTGCTAATGTTATATAATCATCTACATGAAAAATATGTCACCCATTCAGGCCTATATTACATGAAACTACCAAAACTATCAGGTTGGTTATCTGTAGCAACATGAATCTTGAATACGTCCTTGTTTTGCATCCAATTCTTGGAACATCCTACTTTATCAGAACAAGGAACATTAAGACAGATCACATTCCCCGCCCGCGCTATGAGATTCATAATGAAAATCATAATGGCCTAACCATCGCAGTTGTGTAGATTAGAATTTGCAACTTGAATCTTGTTTCCTAATTTCTTGTTTTCCTTCATGTGCAAGTATATATATGAATGTCCTAAATATAAGGAAACAGTAGGGTCCCTGAGGGAAGAAAAATGAAATCATGGGTTTAGTTAATTTGGTCAAAAGAGAGACTTATCTGAGAAGTCATGACCTAACAAGAGGACTGAGTGGTGGTGCTTATCTGGAATCCAATCTTATTAGCAATCTTTTTATCTTGAGAGTGACAGGGTTGAGGTGGAAATGAATGGGCAGTGGACCATTGTCATGTAAAGATGGCTACTGGTAATGGGTCACCTCTTCTTTTTTTTCCCCAAATTGCATCACTTCAAGCCAATGGAAATGGAGTAAAGAGAATCTAGGGCTGGCTGTGGAGATTGGAAAACATGTGCACATTTGCTGTGCTGACAAAGCCATTTTTCAATGTTTGTGATGAAAAGGAAAAGAAAATCACCACATCACTCCATGCCCTACATGTCAGTCTAGAATTTTATATATTTATGAGATATTGTGAAGTTGGTATCATTGGGTGGCAAAAAGTGCTGCACATATGACATCAATTTGTCTCTGGTTTTTCATCAAAAAAAAATTTGTCTCTGGTTAGTGTTTGTGCTTGCAATGGAAAGATTACAGTTGCTGGCTAAATTAGTGAAAACTTGAAAACTGAATGAAACTTTAGTTTTTGAACCACCTCAAATCTTTTCTATCTACGGTGGTTCAGCTCTTTTTTTACTTTTATTATTTTCTATTTAACAAATTTGATCTAATTTGTCTTGTTCTTCTTATGATTTCATTATCACTAATGACTTCTTCTATGCAATCTACTTGTAGACGTTTCGTTGTCATCTCCGCTTTCACTTTAACAAATTCGATCTAATTTGTCTTGTTCTTCTTATGATTTCATTATCACTAATGACTTCTCCTATAAAATTTACTTGTAGACGTTTCGTTATCATCTTCGCTTTCACTTTAACAAATTCGATCTAATTTGTCTTGTTCTTCTTATGATTTCATTATCACTAATGACTTCTTCTATAAAATCTACTTGTAGACGTTTCGTTATCATCTTCGCTTTCACTTTATGTTAATATGTTTACAGTGGGTAGATTTTAAAATAGTATTTTAGGAGTTACGTTAGTTCTATAGTTTGTTTCTGCTCGTTTGGTGGAGGTTGAGGCATGTCTTCTATTGTTGAAGTTTTTTTTTGTCTTCCATTGTTGAAAGTTGTTTTTTTCATTACGAGTAAGTGAATTTTGTTTGGAACCATTGCGCGTCATATTCTCTTGAAGAGAACAATGGATGATCATTTTTTTCTACTATTGCAGTCAAGATTTTAACATAACTCTACGACAGTTGGTAGTTCTTATGAACATTCGAACTCTTCAAATTAGATTACTCATTTTAGAGACATTCAGTTCCACGGCTGATTTGTTTCTAATAAAATATGTTATCCGTCATTGATATTAATGAAATTAATGTTTCTTTCGAAAAATGTATGTATATGATGCTATAAAGTGTGTGTCCATCCTAGTCATAAGTCATGAACTTATTGTTTCTCCAAAGTAACAGGAAGTGCAGCCACATGAAATTACTACCTTTTCAAGCATCATCTTCAGCAATCAACTGACTCAGATCTTTTTCTACTTGCAGTGCCATAGCAGGACTTTAAGGACTCTTCACGTGTAAACGATGATCCAATATCAATTCAAAATTGTGTAACGTTTCAACTTTGATGCTTTCACACATGGTCTAATTTGCATCCGGAATCGACTCTTGCATCTCATAGAGAGCTGTCAATTTGAACTTGAAACTGCGATCCTCATCCAACTCAAATTAGTCGGTCGGTAAAATAGTAAAATCAGTATATTTTATGTCCATCCCCAAAACATAAAATTCAACCCAACTCTACTCTGATCAAATCTATTCAACCCAAATGCTCTATAGATGCGGGTTAGGGTTAGAGTTGTACTAACCGACCCTAAATTTTGCGGTCCCTAATCTAAATTTTAGGGCTGTATCACGAATTATATTCAAATGCATACAAAAAAATTGGGATAGTAAAATTTGTATTTCTTTGTGCCAAAATAAAAGTAATTTAATTATTGATTGTAACTATATAATTATAATTTCTTTTTTTTATAACTTTAGACCATCCTAAATAATTTTTCGTCCATTTTATTTATTAATTTTGACGAAAATTTTTGAATATGCCATTTTCGTCATTCTTGTCACTTATTTTATATAAAAAAAACTACCTTATACTTGTCATAATTTGCAATGGACGGCCTTAAAATTGACATTTAAAAAAAATATATATGTGTCAAAATTAGCTGAGGAATGAATGGACTATCCTAAAGCTGACAATTTGGATTTGACTTTGTAGGCATCTGCAATCCATTCGACCTAAAATTGATTCAACAAATTTTCAAATCAAACTATAGTTGTGCAGTAAAAATACAAATTAGATCATACAAGATATGACATATCAATTACTTTATTGATAAGTTGATCAAATTACAACACGACGTTTGTACAATAAATTTTATAAACAGAGCATTTTGTGTCAAAAATTAATAAAAGATGGTGTATCATATATGTCAAATAAGTTGTCACGTCATTTACATCAAATTATATACAAAATCGGAGATATTTAACACCTTCCTAATTTTATTTGGTCATTGAAATACAATCCGCCTTGAAATTCGAATACCAAAAAAGACAATTTCGTAAATTAGTTATTTTTTTTTCCTCTTTCCCTTTCTGGAAATAAAAACAAGCGGTTAAATTAAAGAGCTCCGATCAACTTGTTAACAAAGACCAATTCAGTAAATAAATGCATTACAGTTCAGCATCCCATTAAATTTTTAGGCATAAAAAAAAATAGCTGAGCTCTCGAGTCTCGACAAGACAGAGAGAAACAGAGACGCCAATTGCGCCGGTCAAACCCTAGCTTGTTCGCTCCACCAAACAACCACCGTGCAACGTCACCGTTTCCGGCAACACCACCACCGACGGAGCAGACGGACGACGGCTCAAGAAGTAATTAGCTGCGAGGTTCGAATCTCTCTCCGAACAAGAGACCAGAAAGTAAACAGTTCATCGAAGGTTGAGACGTTTTTCATGACAAAACTATGTATATTTAACAATATGTATTTGCATATATGTATATGGTTGGTTTGAGATTGAATACAGTTTTCAAGACATTCATGAAGCATGTTGGTATATTAATTTCACAACTAAACTGCACTTTATTTGAATTGTTGAACATACTTTTGCTCCAACTACTACTAGTAGTGTAGTGTTGATTTCATAGTTTGATTTTGCTTAATTTTGGATTCTCACATTTTGTGAATTAGTTAGTTAGTTAGAAATGCTCATTGCTTCACAAATCGCATCGTATGGCCTATTATGTATTAACTGCTTGTTAAATGAAAATTCTTGGACTCGAGAACAATTCACTCTCATTATAATTCTACTAACTATGATTCTGCAAATTGTTCAATTGCACTCTAGTTCGGTAAGGGGGACTTGACTTAGCTTGATCCACTTCTTCCCTCCCGCTTCGTGTGCCTGCAGGTGGACATGAGCTGACATGAGTCGGTTGTCAATCAGACCGCGTCCTCTTGACATTCATAAGAAGCTCCCAATTCTCAAGTCTGTTAAGGACTTTGAAGATGACGATACCCCAACGTCTACTCGTAACTCTCAGATACTTCGACTTGTGGATGACATAGAGGTATCATTATTCATGTGTATTGTTCGCACGTTACATCTTCTTCTTTAATTTCACCCTTTCAAATTGCAATGTGTTAGAAGTTCAAGTGTGTTTTCTTTCATTAACTTCTGTTTTAACTACAGTGTACTCGCTGTAGTCTAGAACCAACTTTATTTACTTTAATTCCATTCCTTACTATGCTGCCATATGAAGGGTCACATTTTTTTCCCCTTATCTAAAGGGCAAAGGCAACTATATCATCCAAAGTGTTCATTACTAGTGATGATTTTCTGGTCTTCTTATTAATCTGTTATCCAGTGCCTCTGTTTTGATAGGACCTTCTTAGGCAATTCTTTTGTTTCAAGATTACATTTTTATGAACAAAGATAGATCATTTTTGTTTGAACGAAATGTCATTTATGTTTTTTTTAGGTACATCCAATCCCTAGCAAGAAATTTATCCCTGAAATACCTACTCCAGAGTTTGTCTATGTGGATACATATGAAAGAGACTATTCCCGCACTTTCGCTCAGCCAACTTCTTATTTACGTGGAAGAGGAGGTTTGTAAAATATATACATTCTTTATTGAGTGTTGGGAATGAATCATAATTTTTTTCTTCATTCATATCTGTGTTAGTATTAGTCCAGTTAGGGATGGACCTGGAATTTTTTGTTGTGGGGGCAAATTGCAAGAGTATTTTCTTTAACAAACTACTGGGGGGAAAGTCAAAATCCTTGTGGGGGCAAGAATTCAAATTATATCTAATCACGGGGACAATACAAGAATTTTAGAGGATAAATATAAAATACAAGGTATATTTAAAAAACTTTTTTTTTTTTTTTTTTGTGTGTTGGGTGGGTTGGGGGGGGGGGGGGGGTGGGGGGCTGCTACCACGGCACACTTACTGCATCTGTGTATGAGTTCACTGAAACTTGGCAACCCTTTTGCAGCTCGTTCTGAGCTAGGAGATTTCGTTGAGTATGACCTCGACAATGAGGATGAGGACTGGCTTCAAGAGTTCAACAAAGAAAGGAAGATTATTCCACCCGAAAAGTAATTATATCAAAAATCACTTTTTGTCACCTTACCTTAGTTTTCTTTTGCTTTGTTTGATATGATAGAATACCAGTTCTAGTCGGCTATCTTCATCACCATCACTTGAAGAAACTGAGTATTTTATGCCATTAATTTTATAATAATGCTAGCTAGAATTATTACTCTCTTTTTTCCCTATTTACTGTGATAGAAAATGTCTAGAGTGTAATCAGGAAACAATAAGTTCAGGAGGCTCCCTGCAGTCCTGTACCCCCACAAAATATATGGAAATTGCACCTCTGCTGCAAGTATATCTGTGGATACAATGGAACTAAGCAAGCTCGCTAAAAAGATCTGTTGTCTACTTGATTATGTGCAGAAGTTTAATACTTATCTTTACCAGACTTGGTCACATTTCAGCTGCTCATCACTTAAACAGTCAATTCAGTTACTTTTTGTAGCCTCCTTAAGGGCAGCAGAAAGTGCACCACTTTCTGCATTTCTTTCTAGGTCTGATGATTGCAATTTGGAAAGGAGGTAGGTGTACCCCAACCCATGACCACCCACCCCTGGTTGAGGCAGGTTTCATTGCTTGGTCTTGGTTCATGCCAGGAGACTTAACCAGTTCCTTGCACTTGCTAATTTTTTTAATAATTATCTTTACGATTCTAACAACTCCCCACCATTTCCTCGGTGGATAGCTTTGACCCTGTGAATTTCCTTGTCAATCCAGGTTTGAGAGTCATCTGTTTAAGTTGGAGGTATTGGATCATAAGGCGCGGGAAAGAGCTGGAGTCATAACACCTACTCTTGGTTCCCCTATCCCTGTACTTTTGCAAATTGATGCTGCTATTGAGGTGAAAACTTTACTTAAATTGGGCAAGTAGTTATGTTCTGTTGTTTTGACACTAGATGTGGTTGATTATAACTATCTGTGACCATTAGTTACAATTCTCATTGGTTCATTGGTGTTCATTAAGTTGGTCCTAGTTTGTAAGTTTTGATATTATCAAAGAGAGAAAAATATATAGTAGTTCTTACTCTATTGCTTCTAACTGGTATTTAGAGGATGTTTGGTGACACTTCTCAAAAGCAAGAAGTTGCCATTCTGTTTGCTAGTTGTTGAGAAAGTAAGAAGTTTAAAACAGAGAAGACCAGAGATAAGACAATTTGAGAAAGTGGGGATAGATTTGGAAAAAGAAAATTTCTCTTACTTCTCCTTCTACCATTTGATAGAATTAAGTCGTTCTTACTTTTGTCATCATTACAAAAGCAACAAAAAGTGTGTGACAAACAAACAAAATTGCTCTCAACTTCACATGTATTATGGTGAAATGGAATAAAACTATTGGTTAAGCTTTGTCAATAACTCCTCCTCAGTAATGTCACCAAACAAACTCTTAATTTTCTTAAGAGTTTTTATATGTGTTTCTGTTTTCTTTCCAATAATTGTGCTGTAAAAAGAATCTGAACTCATATAGTAGAGGAAGAGGAAAAATATGTAATGACACTGACCATTGACTATAGGATGTAATGACAATATGACATTAACCAGTTGATTCTAAATCTTACCATGTAATTTGGTTGAAGAAATGTAAAATGACTTAAGGTACACATTGATGTTGAATTGAATTATCAATTACAGAACTTTAAAACACAGTCTGGTTTTTCTGTTTTCTCCCTCTAAGCTATGTGTTATTGGGCTAACCACACTAAGGATTTTACGTAAAGGATCCGAAGGAAAGTCATATTCTTTGTTTTATTTATAACTCTATGCAATTTGATATTTGTTGTGTTTAGCATTGATCAGTCGAAGATCAATTATTCTACATATATTCTAAATTCCCTTTTTTAATTTTATTTTATAGGCTTTGCAAGCTCCGTCCAGTAGATATGCAGTCTGCCAGTCTGTCTATAATTACTGGAAACAAAAGGTATGCTTTTAATACCATGCTGTCATTGTAGGGACAATGATATTGGCTTCCTCTGCTCTCATCCTTCTATCTTTTTACGTAGCACGGTGTTCTTGTGTGGGTTTGAGGAATAACATATTCCGGGATTGAATGACTGAATATTTTTGAGGGACTGCTAAGAGCTAACTAAATTTAAATATAGTTATACAGACAGATTGTTCATGATATTATAATCAGTGAGGATACCCCATATGCTACCTGCTTTATATGTCTACAGTTGTCAAATGCATTAGCATATGCCGAAGTCCGTGTAGAGAGGCATGTGGCATGTGAGCCAAATTTAGAAACCAAATATATGAATTCTGTTGGATTGTTCATCTTAAATTAGGATTTGGCTTCTAAGATGCATGTGTGCTTAATGTAGGGTGTGGCAGACACTTAAGGGATAAAATTTTGACTTGATCACACAAGGACATGATTGAATATACACTAGTTCATTGTCTATAATATAGACTATATACTCTGTTATGTAACTTATGTTGGCTAGTTAAGTTGATTTCTAATGTTTTCGTATGGGTTCAACTTTAGTACTCCAGAAAAATAAGTGCGGCGATATTAAACTCTTCCTACATAGGTTTGATAGATTGCCCTTGTTGTAGTATTCGAGGGAATCCACTAATGAATCTCTTGTTTCAATCAGGTAATGTGCTGGTTATTTATATAATAACATGATGGTTTATGCATGCTTTCCATTTTTTTTTTCTCTTTTGGCCAGCGCGAACGGTGGCAGAAGCCTATTTTGCGACGTTTACAGGTCAGTACCATTTCTTGGTCACAAGTAAAATTTATTTACTATGTTTTTTGGGGGGTATACTCATACTTGTATTGCTTATGCATGGGTCTTTCGCATGTGATCTCATTAGAGTTACAGGGTATCTGCTGTTCTCTTATTAGTTACGCTTAACTGAATAACATGTTATGAATAAATGGATCTAATCCTGTGTTGCACATCCCCTACGAAACACATATTAGTTGTTTCAATGCACTACATTTTGGTTGATTTTTCTCTCTTTCTTTGTTTCTTTTTATTTCCTGAGAAGATTGCATTGGGTGGGTAGGTGTTGTTGAACATGTAAGTTGATTTTCATGCCTCTGATGTGTATATGAGCATACAAATTGATCTTCCCTTGTATGAACTGCATATGATGATTTTTTTTTTCTTCTTCTGAGTACAATTCATGGATAAACTAATTATGGCCATTGACTGCATTGCTTCCTCTTTTGCAGCCTCCTCCACCAGTTAATGACACTAACCCATACAATGTCTTTAGGCCAAGGGAGAAAGCCCATAGACTCCATGCAAGAAGAGTAAGTACTGCCATGGTGATTTATATTATATAACTTATAAACCTTAAAGTAAATCAAGCTAGTAGGTATCTTGAGCCCATGATGATCTCTTCTACAGATGCAAAGGAGGGAAAACAATGTGCAGTCATTTGACAAGCTTCGGCAGGTAAGGACCTCTAATTTTTCAATTCATTTTCAAAACATGTGATGAAACTATATAGAGGTCATAGTTCATTGTGCCCATTTACAGGTCATATCATAAGCTTCAAGCTTGCATATTCTTATGGTTCCAATACTTTAATTTTCTTTTATTTGTTTCATAAGGCTATTAGAAAAATTGACCTCTAATTTTGTTGGTGTTGTAACTCCTGTAAGCATCTTTTATCTCTTTCCTGCATCCTCAGTGGTTCTTTGGGCTCTCTTTGTTTTGCTGTGCTTTAATAGCCTTTTTTTCCTTTTCAATTCCTTCTGGTCAATGTAATTTGGTGCTTTCTATTTAAAAAAATAATATAAATATATTTTTTGCACCTGGATGCGGGTAATGCCAATTATTTATTGTCTTTGGGAAGAAGTGTGCACTTTGTTCCGTCAAAAGTTTTATTTCTTGGTGATCTATGCTTGTTAAACTTAAAATATTTTCTTTTGGATTTGACTGTTCTCAGGTCAGGCGTAACCTAGACCAAGCCAAGACCCTACTGGAAGCTTTGATTAAGGTATTTATTCTAATCAAAATTACAAAGAAGTGGTGTTGTATATATACATCAATGGTGTTCCTTTTTCTCTTGAAATATGAATGACCTCAGCATGTCTTTGTGCAGAGAGAAGAGAAAAAGAGAGAAGTCATGGAGAGTGAAGTTAGCCTTCAGAGGATCCAAGTGAAATACAAGGTATTTGTAGTGTGATGTAGCATCATCTTGAAAACAATGAATAGCTATTAGATAGTAAAAATATTGCAAATTATGGCTTCTTGTTACTAATTGTAAAATAGTTATTTTCTAACAAAGGAGTTGGAAATTATGATAAAAAGGACATGGTTAGTTTAGAGTGGTGATTTGAACAAATATGTATGCATGGATTGGACATTCCCATATGTAGAATTATTTGATTTCAAATCTGATATTGATGGCAAATTACTTCTCATGGGCTTTCAGCACGAAACTCAGCTCCTTGAAGATAGCTTGGCCCTCCCTGGGTTTCCGCCCAGCTCTTACAAGTTTGGTTCTAATGAGGATGATTTCATGGACTTAGATGACATTACAAACAGCCGTCCACGTGTCCAACACGCTCCAATGCAAAATCCAACTTTCATGGACTCCAATATGGCTATGGTTTCTTCAGGAAGCATGAAGCAGGAGTTAAAACGGCGGCACGTTTCACATGGATGGCTCCATAAAGTGGTTTGCACATTTGTTTTGTTTTTTTTTAATCTTACTCCATCTGTCCCAATTCAAAAGTGGGAGATGTGGGAAAATGATACCAAGATCGGCATTTGAAAACTTCAGCCGGTAAATAGGCAAATATGACAGTTGAGTTAGCTAGGGCTGCCTATATTCTGTATTTGGTATTCTTCTTCCATTTCTCTCATCTTAATTAAAACAGGAAAAGAGTAATGGCTGTTTATTTTGTAGCCCCGAGTTGATAGAAAATCAACTCTATTATGAAATATGCTCAACACCCATTTCTAATTACAGAAAGAGCAATTGCTATTTATTTTGTAGCCCTGAATTGATAGGAAACGTGTATTGGGCCTTGGCTAACACATTTCTTTGCTGTGGGATCAATGCAGGTTCCTCTCGAGCCTGTTTTATTGTTCACAAAACCCCTGATTCCCGAGAAGTTAGCTGCAGCAGGAATAACACCGATGGCCAATTCTTCAGCAAAAATCGGTGTGTCGACCCAACCATTTAAATTTCATGGAAGAATGGGTCGAGGAGGGCGAATAGTTTTTGATAGATGGAATCCACTTTCACGTACTACAATAGACATTGGCAATTCTATGTACATGCCACCAAAACCACGGCCTTCGACGTGTAATTGATTAGTTAATCGTGTCCAGTCTTGTAGTTGCGACTTAGTAGTCCATTTGTTTAGGACCTGGTGGAAGATGTATGAGCATCCCACGTTGGTGTTTGTATTTGTATTTGTATTGATTAATGATTAGGGTTACTTGTAATAATCTATCAAGCATGTTTCGTATATTTAAATGTGTTGGATTGTGTCTTGAAGTCAAAATTTTAAAATGCCATTGGACAATATACACTTGTGTCAACCCGCTTATAAATTGTTTGTGTAACTCAACTCGTTTAGTAGCTCAACTGTGTTTGGATTGGAGGTACCAATTTCGGTTTGGGATTCGTTAACCTTAGCTTGAATCCAAACCAAAGGGGCTTCGGGTTTGTGCGGGTTTTGTGCTGTGGATTTCAGTAATGGCCTAAGATGGGATGAAGCATGCAGATTTGCCCGATCCAAATCGGAAATTAGTCTGATAAAGTTGGGTCGGTGATTCAAGTCAGAATTGCCAACTCTAACTTCAAATTAGTATTTTTATCTCAAAATGAGAATCATCTTTTATGCTTGTAAAGCTAGTTATGCGTAAATAATCAATAATTAACATTGGTTCAACACATGCACATAAGAGTAATGGAGAAATGTAAAATGATAACGATAACTTCTCTTTACTTATTCTCGTATAAAAAGTTCAGATACATTCATTTTGAAACGGGTGGACTACTAAACTTTCATTGCGGACTCAAATCGCCCCACCTGGTACCTGTTAATTGTTATGCATCATTCTCCAGGCTAGTCTGTCTGATAAATAAACCACAAAATAGGATCAAAACTCTGGCCCTCCAAAAAGCCATCCAGACCCCAAAAAACCAAGACTGATGGACAGCAAAATCTGTGCTCAAATAGGCATCTAAAAATAGCCAATAAAACAAAGGTACTTGATAACTATTTCCATACAAATTTTTGTTCAGAATAATCTAGACCTAAAGGCTAAGAAACTAGTAATAGTTATTACTGAAAGATACAAGTACCAGAGATGCTACCACATCTTCTTTGCTTTCCTATACAAACATCATGATTGTAATTCTCTGCATCTGTCTTATTTAAGATCCAATATGAGAACAAACAAATGACGGTGACAACATTAAACAACTTTTGCTTGCAAATAAGCAAGATCTTATTCAGCTCGCGCCATCAACCGAATCTCTTTACCCAAACAATTTAAGAGAGGCCGGGGTACACGCTACATAGTCCTCTGTCCTTTGTACATCCTGCAACTAGTATAATATTACCTATGAGCAGATGTATGCGGCATGGAATATGCCATGGGGCCCAGGTTCATCGGAGCACCGGGAACGGGAGCCCCTGGAACGGGGGCCCTAACACCATATGCCATGTGCGCTGGAGCAGGAAGATTAACGGGGGTCCCAACTGCTGAAACCAGTGGCCCTCCTATTGGTTGGCCAATTGTTGGAGCACCATACAGGGCAACACCTGGAGGCCCTACTGAGGGTTGTTTGGGTGATTTACCGGAGGAACCTCCTACTGTAGAGCCATTTGTTTGACCGGTGATTGGTCCTTGGGGTGTTGATACGTCTCCATTCTCTACATGAGTGATATCATGAATGCTGGATCGCCTCCTATCTTTGTTCATCGAGTTCAAACGGATGAAGTACTTCTGAGCATGGCTTGCAACTTGCGTAGGTGTCCTTGTCACTACAAAGTTGCGAGAAATACTTCTCCAGTCGCCTTTCCCGTATTTGTCCAAACCAAGAAGAAATAACCTGTTCGTCAAAGATTATAAGAATACAAACTTGGTATCAACAAAATAATACACTATTGTACGAAGAACAAATATAAGAACTGCATAGTGAGAACTTAAAGCATAAGTTGATACAAGCATAACCAAACATTGCAATCATCAAACTTAACATTAATGTCGACCAATAACCAAAATCTATCAGAAGAGGAGTTTCCAACAATTACTAAGACACGATTCTGGCACAATAGCTGTTCAGTTTGACAGCCATGAGTGATTTCAATGCATGATTGGTCTACACACTAAACATTTGCAGACAAGCAACTAAAAATACAACTTGCAACAGAATCCAATCTGTTGACACAACAGGAAGTGCAATTATTACATTACTGGCTTAGTCTACTCTAGATAATGTGTCTAGTGCCAGGGCTTCCAGCCAGTTCAATCAAAAATCAAAATGAACTAAACTAGGTTAAAGATGTCTTCCATGAGGCATTTTAAACTGAAATTGACTGTATCTGATTGAGAGCATACTTGTTCTCATTTGCACCAAATTCTAGCAACAAGTTTTAACCACCAGTAATTACACATGACTGTACGAGACTTCTATACTTTTCAAGTCTTTTTATTTATTTATGAAAACCAAAGCAGGCCCAAGACAATTTGATCATTTATTATGTTAATTTGAATGCCTATGTTTCCTTCAAATCCAAATAAAAAATTCAAACATATCTGCTACAAACTCCCTCCTAATCCTGTAAAGCAAACCTAAATTCTTGGTTCCCAAACCCCAAAGAAAGTATTTACCCTTGCCAGCCAACAATCTGGCCCACACTGCCCAGTATTAAGGATCTCAAACCCTAGTACGGACTACAAAGAAAATAATTCCTAACACGGCTAGTGCCCCAAGGAAGATCGAGGACTATAGTATATAAGCCAATACATAAACAGGAAATCCAGTACACTAATACGGTATCTTTGGTTGCAATTAGATAATTGCATGCTTTTGGTTTCAATTTGAACGTGTATACATACACATACAGGCAGTTCATGTTATTGATGTGATATCACTGGCAGAATAATTATCCCTTTCAACGAACCAAGTATCGTATCAATGGTACATGCTAGCTTGCCTGTATATGCTATACTGCTGCAAAACAATCTATATTCCACATCAAATTTCCCTGGTGCAATATATTCCTGTATGAAGGTTTAATCTTAATGGACCTAATACACTTGAGAAAACATAGTTCTAGCCTATGTAAGATTTTGCTGCTCATAGTCACCACAAATTACTCATTTGAGACAATTAGCCCAGGTCATTTTGAACTATAAGTGGAAAGCAGAAGGTTTAACTCAAGACCGCTATATTCGCATTGACAAATGCATTTATGCTACATTATCCATATTATTTTACATCATTTGTTTAGCTCAAAACTAACAATTGTAATAAAATAATGTCTTTCAAATATAAGCATGAAACTTCTCTTTGTTTCCATCATTTATATTTCAGGATATACCATAATCCATGGGATTATCAAAGTTTCTGCATACATAGCATAGGACAATATCTATACTTTAAATGAGCCGGGCAGAAACTCAACGACCACTTTTAACAATAAATTTTTTAAGGGCTAACGCCAAATGGGTGGCCCCATGCACTAGACTATGACTTGTGGGAATAGGGAGGGGCAACACTCAACAACAATCAAATCATTTCCCGAATAATATCGAGGTTGGTTACATGAACCTTTTAACGAAGCTCTTTGGGATCTTCGGTTCATATTCTCCTCCTCAAATCTGTCCTATCTAATGATATCTATTCAATTAAGTGGGTCTGGGAAGATAATTTATGTAAAAACTAATTGCAAAAATGATGTGTGACAGTGTGAGAAGTAATCCTAAATTCTAATTCAGCATTATGGCTAAGATCCAATTCAATTAAATGTGATGCAGCTAATCCAAAAGGCAAATTACCAAATATGAATATAAGAGCAACAACCCACAAAGTAGCTCATCACCAATACTATAAGTAGATACTCTTGCAGATGGCATCTTTAAATACATATAATTAAAGATATGGTTAGAAAGCAGATAAAGCATAATAGAAATTCACCTGTGTTCTTCCTCTGACCAGGCAACCCCCTTGCGGCGTTCCTGATCCGACCTGGAGCCCTTACCTCCATGATTCGACTCACTGTTATAATTCCCAAAATGGCTGCCCTTCTTTCCAGTTCCTTCTTCGCCAGCATGGCTCATCGAACCCTCTGAAGAAGAACTGTAGCTAGGCAAAGGTATACAGCCAGACTCAATCCGGTTAACATCGTCTACCAATAGTTCATAATGATGCTTTACCTCTTCCAAGGTCTTCCCCACCACATCAGCTGCAATCTTCTCCCAACGATCTGAAGAATCCTCCGGATAAGTAGCCAAGGCATTCTCAAATGCCTTGTCTTGCTCTCTGCTCCACGATAAGCTACTACTTGGCTCATCCACAGTCATGAATACTCGTTGAATACACTACCTAGAATATCGCCGACAAGGGGAAGATGGAAAAGGAGATCTGAAGTACTATAAAATTTGAGCTAAAATTCAACTCAGCGACTATCAATATTTCTACCGTTGTTCTTCCAAACTGGATCTGAATCCCTTCTATTATGAGTATCAGTATGAGTAATCTGTTGCCAGACTGAATTAGGGCGGGCGGGTGTGTTAGGGTACACAAATAAGAAAGAATGGAAAAGAGTCCAAGGAAAAGACAAAGGAGGTGAACCAGGGATAACCTCCAATAAAAATCACAAAACCCTGTGGAGTTTGTGAAGAATTCAATGGTGATTTGCTCCACAACTCAAAACTTGGACTCTTGCGAGTTGCTGACCTATTGATGAATGAAAAGGAAGTCAAGTTCAGTTAGACCATGAAAAAATATCTGATAACTATAATATCAAAGTTGCAATAAATGGCATCTTAAAAATAGAAATTAATGTGACGGTGAATAATTCAATAGAATGGTAATTAGGGTTTTTGGACAGTGATATATGAAAGAGACAAGAGAAAAACTAGACAAGGAAGAAAAACTCAGAAGCTTATAATGGGTAAAAAAAAGATTCAAATTTCCACTTCCAACAAAGGCCAATTAACCAAAAGCCATACATGAAAAGAACAGTTTTAACAGCACAGGACCACAAAAATTTATCCTCCTGCTATAAACCTCAGTCATAGACTACAGTTTTTACAGTATTTTATAAGCCAACTATTTTTGTTGTTCTTTTTGCTAGTTGAACGACTGAAACCACCCTACAATCTTTCTTCAACTTCAAACGAGCAAGTAGTAAAAACATTAATGCTAGTTTTACTCCAATAAACATTGAATTACTACATAAAGCAATGTATCTATGCAAGGCGTCAGTAATAAAGAGGAACCGTAAAACATAAATCAAATAAAAACAAACCAGACTTTTATTCAGAATCTAACCTCTAGTTGAAATCCCTATTGTCCAATAGTTCCTAAAAATAAAACTCCCCGAAATAGCTGGACTTTATTGTGGCAAAACCTAAACAATCCTACCAAACCGTTCCAGGAACTATGAACCCACAGATTTAATAACCAGCACAACTGTCCTTTCACTCTAAACTGTTCACATCAAAACAAAACAACACCAGAAAAATGAAAGAATACCTAAGAGTCACAACACAATGACAGTTCAACAAACACTTTCACACCATAACTTTTCACACCAAAATTCTCATATGCAACAAGAAAAAAAAATGAAGTAAAAAATCCGACCTTTGTCTGTGCTAAAACACATCATCATCTTCATTGTTTAACCTCAGTCTCTAACAACTCATTACCAAAAGTGCAAATGACTAATTCTACTGAATAAATGATAGGGTAAGTAAAACAAAGCAAAATGAGAACCCTAATGAGGATACTTTTGGAGGTTCCATTCAGAGCCCAGATTAATTAACTCATGAGAAAGATTAAAAGAAAATGGGTTTGTCAAAAGAACCTTAAAGGAATTGAAATTTACAGAGGGTAGACAATAAAAATTAGAGGTGATGGTGATAGGTTATCCTGACAAATCCACCAAGGGGACTAAAGAGAAGAAGTGCAGTGGAGCAGCAAGATGGGCCAACTGGTCCCATCTCAACAACTAGTTGCCACAAACAGGACAGCTGGGTTTGAAAAAGGCTCACCCCAAGTTGCCAAGCACAAGAATCTGGCAATTCCCATTAATATCTGACACAATGATACACCATGAGAAAAAGAAACAAAGTCACAACCTTGATTGAGCCTCACAATATATTACCAGAGAGTGAACAAGAAATAAACTTCATTTTCTCAGCAACCAAACACCCAAAAGTGAAATCAATGCCAAAACTCATTATAACAGAGAAAGGTATTGTCTTGGTGAGTAAAATGATCGCCTTAAGGTATTGTCTTGGTGAGTAAAATGATCACCTTACCTCTGAAAGTTTCAATTTTTACTGAACTGGACTGAGACTCAGAGAGAGAGGTCGTCTTTTGCTTCGCCTCAGGAACAGTGGCCCAAATATAAGCCAATCCAAATACAGAGACGAGATTGAGAAAATCTAAAATTAAGAGTCAATACCTCAAAATAAGCCACCACTGCAGTCTCTCTTTACTATATATGGGCTGGTATATACATTTCCACACACACACATATATATATATATATATATAATGAAATATTTAGACTAAGTTAA
>JAYMTA010000040.1:0-58570 GCA_036897625.1 Pelargonium cotyledonis
GGAGGGGTGTTGTATTTGTGGTTAGGGCAGAGATGAGTGACACCGGCGAGCGCGGTGGGTCGCCGGAACTTACTGACCTTCTCTCTCTTCTTTTCATTTGAGTGCTCTCTGTTTTTTTCTTTTTGGCTTCTTGAAACTAAATTTCATAAATTTAGCTTCTTGAAACTCGCTGAGACATTCAATCATATACCTATATTTCATAAATTACAAATAAATAGTTTTGTATAAATAGTTTCAACATTACATAATAAACTTTTCAAACTATAAGGTAATCAATAGTTCGGTGTCAATAAAATTACCCCCTTCTTTTTCTTCACAAAATGACGTAAAAATTTAAGTGGCAATACATATTTCATATTTTTATAATTTAAAATTAATTTTAACAAATCACAACTCGAAGTATATGATATCACCACATTTTTTGAGCAAAGCAGTTACTTTATGTAACATATTATATGTGTAGCGCGTTGTGATTCAGCCAGGTATCAATATTATATTTGATAGGTTATGTCTTATTATCTATCATATCACAGTCAAGTCAGGCTTCTCAAGATCCAAATAAACAACAATTTTGTAGTTACATACAGAACAATGAACACATTTGATTTTTTCCCCCTAAAAAATCATATGAATTTTCTGTATTCTCGTAAAATTTCACCTTATTTCTATCCTAATGCAAATAAGATATTTGAGAATTAAGAATAATCTATTGCAAAACAATATGTTGTGCTTTTTTATTGGTTTTGATATGTACGTTAAAATAATGATTTGAGCATCGGAAAATAGAGTTTTATAAATTAAGTATTATCATGTTATACATATGTAAAATAAAACGATTGCAAGACTAGTGGGCGTTCTCTCTAGAGTAGTGTCTAGTCAAGAAAGCTGGAGTTTGGAGTTATGATTAAAAATGCTTGTAAATTTTTCTCCAATATCATCTGATTCCAATACAACAATTGAGCAAGAACAAATAGGTTAGAGGCGGCAATTTTATGGCAACACCATAGCACGGAAGAAGGCAGAGAAGGTTGGGATCGCACAAACATGTTTGTTAGGTTCGCACGTTGAGGCTAATGCGTCAATGGCAAAAACCTTACAACAGACGAACAAGTTCGCTAGGACTTATAAGCATGATAGTATGGAATTGTTGAAGGATGGGTGACCCGCAGGTAGTTCGAATCTGTGCACGCTTGTGCAGGATAGTGGGTAAGTTGGTTTAGGGTTCTGACTTCGGGGTAGTTGAAGTCACGATTATGAGAGAAGCACTTTTATGGACAAAGAAGCACGAATGGGTGTTGATTATGTTTTAACCGATCCATATAATGATTTATATCTATTGAACTATGATAAATTAACAAACTATCTTTCTACTTAAGATATTGAGCAATAAATCGATTGTCACTTCACGGGCGTACGTGAAAAAAAATCAATGGAGTGTGTGTACCAAATCGTATACACATATCAAAGAGTACTTTTCCTAGCAAGCCCTCACAAATCTACTACGCAAGACCTCACTCGTGTCCTCACGGACCAACTCTGCAACAAAATATGGCATATTGTGATAAATAATCCGATCGACCAGCTCTTCTCCTCCCTTTGCTGCAAGTCTGTCAGCTAACATATTCCCTTCCCTATAGCCATGTCAGATACTCACTTGCCATTCCCGAGCTAAGAGCTCTCGGATGTCCCCAAGCGTATCATGAGTACGTCAATCCATCTTACCCGGACCAGTCACCTGCACAACCGCAGCCGAGTAGACCACCATAGCCACTCTTCTGTAGCTCACCTCCCAAGCCACTTGCAACCCCGCTCTCTACGCTGTTAGCTTAGCAATATACGCGGAGCAAACACCAATCTTGCCAGAAAAACCCAGCTCTCAATGGCCCTGATCATCACGAATGAGACCACCAATGGATGCAGTCTCCGGGTTCCCCTTACTTGCCCCATCATAGTTAAGACAAACCCAGCCAGTGAGAGGTGGGGACCAGCCTGCCTGAATTTCTTCACGGTGACTAGCCAACCCACGTTCCTCCATTAACGCCGCCGCGACCCAATCAGCCTCCTGTAGGGAATGATTCCACACCTCCATCTCCAAATAGATCATACCCCAGCACCAAACACAAGGCCCCAAAGCCACTCTCCAGTACTATCTGAGGCATGAGACACATTCCAATCAATCCACTCGTTAACTAAAAGGCTAAAGAAAAATATTCGCAAACCTTGGCGGAACAAAAGTCCTCCAAATTGACTGAGCAAAACTATCTGCAGCACTTGTATGACAGACCCCACAAACCGGCGACTGAGCCAGACCACAACGGAACCGGAGACTGGACGTGTGAAGATGCTTGTGACGAGCGAGCCATAATAGATGGCTCCATTTATTCGGCCCCGGAGCTTCCATAACTTTGTCTAATTAAAATCCTGCATGGTCTGGTGTCCTGATATGAGATCATATGCCGACTTCACTGTATATTCACCAGACTTGTGCAATCTCCAAACCACTAATGAGTCTGCTTTTGCTTTCCGCACAGAAACCGGCATGCCAGTCACTTGATCAACCAAATGTTGGGGAAGAACCTACCTCACTAAACGAACATCCCATCCTCCAGAATCCAAAAAGAAATGACAGATTCTAATGTGTTCTAGAAAAGGAAATTTTTTATTGTGTTCAAAAAAATAAAACCCGCCCTGACTAGCCAGCGAAGAATCTCCCAACCAAACATCATGGAAGAAATCGATCAATTTACCATCCCCAATCCTCCAGCCTTCTCCGCCCTCAATAAGACCCGGACACCGAGCTACACCTTTCCAGATTGGAGATGATCCCAGTTTGATTCTCTCAGTGAAAATAGTCTCCTCCTTCCCTTACTTCTCATAGAAGAAACTGGCCCAAAAAGAACTTGGGTTACGGATCAACTCCCAACAAATTTTACCGAGCATGGCAAAATTCATAAATTCAGTCGTCCTCAAACCAAGCCCGCCTTCAACCTTCGCTCTCGTTACCACATCCCACAACACAAGATGCAACTTCCTTTGCGTGTCCGTTCCTCCCCACAAGAACCTGCAATTTAACGGGTTGCATGACGTAGGACTTTTCTTGGACTTCTTTTAATCTATGTATAAGCACACAATTAAATAATTTTTCCTTGAAAATGAACCATTAACAAATGTGAAATGACTATATTAAAGGAAAACAATTTTTACCAATTGGAGCAATGAGGAGAAGCAAGCAGAAAATTGCAGACACAGAGATCCTGATAATTCATAAAAATGAAGAAACATTAGTATTTACAGGCAAATGAAGTGAATACCCATTCAGCTCCAGAATCTTTTTCAACAACCAGTTGGGACACTTTACTTTCATTAGGAAACCAAAAATATGCATCATATTCCATACATTTTCATTTCAAAATTAGGATTGAGCTTCTTGGTTGGCCCAAGACTTACAAAAACTCAAGAACCTACAATATACAGTCATTCTCGCCAGACAGCATCATGATCACATACTAGGCTGTTGGGAACAAGTTGCTACACTAAAAATATGACGGGCAGTACAAAAATAATTATAGCTAGTGTAGAAGATCAGAGGTATTGTGCAAGACTCTCCCCGCTCATGGACTCCATTTCCTTAAGAATATCTTGTGCAAGCGATTTAACAGGTTGCTCTACATCCTCGAGAAGTTCACCCAGGAACGGGATGGTTTCAGGCAGTAACACTAGATATTCTTCCTTCAGATGCTCTAGCAGATACTTTATGATCCTCAAGCCCAGAATTCGAGATCTAATTTTATCACTTCTCGTTTGCATCAACACCTGCATCCACCAAAAGTTCGAAAAAAAGTTAGGAAATAGTTATCTATAAAAAGTATATATTTCATATCATTATAAATAGAAAAAAAAGGATCTGGGATACAATATAATCTCCATAAAATCCAACACATGTGTGATAAATAGACTAAATAGTTCGTCAACTAACATATGATGACTACAGTGATTGCCATTATATCTACTACTGTACAGTATTTCAGGGGACAATTACTGAAATACCATCTGTAGTAAAGTAATTGGAAATAATATATATCGTCAGAGTGAAGTATGAAGAATAATATACGATCTAAGCTTGAAAGAGAATAGAGAAGAAACAAATACAGAGTTATTAGTTAATGTGAAACTTAAGATGACATATAGGCCAGTGGGTTCAGATGGTAGAGGCGAAAGTAAGGTGGAGTTTAGTTCTAAAGTATTTTGTTCATATATTTTCAATCAAAAATCTGTTAAAACTATCACAAACTATTAACAAGATTAAAAGGTTCAATGACAATTTTGTGAGTTTTGTGCTGTTCTTAGAATAAATATTGATGCATGCCACTAAATATTATCTGGAGCAAAGTTGACAACGAAAACTAGTAATTATGCAGATCCATTTATTGCATTTGGTAATGCAACAAATAACCATGTGATAGCTAAACTACCACCTGATAAGATGTCAAAGAGGATAAAGATATTTCAGAATCACCTCATGGTTCAGGGGTTTCCATAGAAGGTCAGTCCCTGCAGTAACAGCCATTTGCCCAATACAACAAACCAATAGATCATCGACGTCCTTCACAGATGGTATGCTCGAATGCTCTTCCAAAGAAAGTGGTGGTTCCAAAACAAGCTGTGACACAACCGGTTTCAAAAGAACCTGAAACAATGAGCCAGCTCAAGTAAAAAGCCTACAGCAATGCTCTTCCAAGGTTAAAGAGAACGCCTATTTCATGATATAATGTCAAAAATCTACAAGTTTGGCAGGTCCAAGCCTCCTCTAGTGTTAAGTTCTTGAGAATTAAATGAACCCAGGAGAAATCTAGAGAGCAGACCCAGATACCAAAAAAAGACACTAAGAAATAAATATAAATATTAGAAGCTCACATAACTTTCTTTACACAGCACAAGGCATAAAAGAACTAGTATGCAGATAATGTTTCCCAAGTCAATACATAAAACACTTGATTAGGAAAAAATCACAACCAGGATGACAGAATACCAAACAATGAGTTTAAATCATACAACAACAAAATACCTAAACCCCAACCTTACGCGGGTTTTGATACCATGTCTCCAATACTACGCTAAAGACTGAGTAAACCAACAAACATCACCAAAGACCATAACCGTAATTCAAGGGTGTTTTGGAAGAGAGTGAATTATTGATAAATATATGGAAGAAAGACACTCAGAAGTTCAATCATGGAATATTAACATATTAAGATTAAAATAAAAACACGGATTCAAAATAAAATGCTATTGACTTCTGAATGAGCTATAAGCCTTACCTGGAAATTTGTGGAGTCAAGAAACTTCAGGCTTCCAGTATCATAGAGAAAGCATTTATGTAATGATGACAGAACCAAAGCCCTGAGATGCCAATTTCCAAGCGATAGTGTAATGTCATTTTTATCACTGTTTTCTTTCTCAACCCTAGCCTTTTTCTTTCGTCTCAACTCAGCAGCTTTTGCCATGTCAGCATCAGCAAGATGTCGTACACAACCCTCAACCAAATGCTTGAAGTAAGGGACAAACAAAGATCTGCATTTGAAATTATGGTGGTCAATATAACCAATAATGTCAATGTGAGGATATATATTTAGTTATCATACTACACAAATTAACAATTTATTCATATCTAGTCCTATACTAAATCTTGATAATGTTTAACAAAGCCCATAAAATCATAAATGACGGGTGGAAAATGGAAAGAAACACATGATCGGTGATTTCATCTAACTAAATACAGAAACGAATAAAGAAACACACAAGACAAAGCATGACAACTCACCGGTGATTCTCAGCTAGTTTATTTACCAAACCATAGAATGATACTGCCCTGTCAATGTTTGTGCTTCCTGTTTCTTCCACATCTGATTCTGCCCATTCAATAGTCTTCACAAATAGAGGTCTGAACATGGTCTCAGTAAGCTTCATAGTCAAAGCAACCATTGCGTTCAAGACACTGTTTTCCACAGCATCAATGTCTAGAACTGAAGCAGGGTGTTGACGGCGAAGATCAAGAGCAAGCAAGCACATATCAAAAATTTGTGCATGGTACCCACTAACAGATGATTTGTCCATGGTACAAACTAAGCTTGTTAGTATTTCAAAAGCAATTCCTAAGCTTGAATCCCCAGACTCAACAGCACTGGGGTATATCTTCAGCAAAGGAGGCAGAGCAAGTCGAACCTGGAGAATAATGAAAGGGTTCAATCAAATTCGAGAAATGATACATGAAACAATGAATTGAAGAAAAAATAATCAGCAAACTTACAGGGATTTTCACAGAGATGAGCCTTCTCACTGTATCCGCTTTCAATTTCAGCTTTGGATCTGAGCCCGATGCATACTCAGCACGAAGAACTACAAGTTCAACGATATCTTGAAGATAGGGGTTAAGGAACCCACCAAGCTTGTCTACAACTGCCTCCAATGTGACAAGAATAGACAGCATAAGAGATTCCTTCAAGGTTGATGTAGCATCCAATTGCTTTTTAGTGCCAGGGGTGTCAACATTTAATGAAGACGAAACATCACGAGACCTCTTGACTACATTCTCCATTACATGAGGCAGTTCAGCAAGTGCTCTAGTACCAAGCACATTGATTAAAGTACCAGTTGTCTTAAGACAGCTGGACGATAAGGCAAAATCATTCGACATAATGCCTCTCACAACAGATGTGAGGGACATAGTGAAAATAGAATAATTAGAAGGGAATCCCTGGGCCAAAATATCCAGCGCCGAAACTGCTCCCAATTTCAAGGAAGTATTTGAATCAGCAACAGAATCATCAACTATCTGAACAATTTTAACACACATCTTTTGTAAGGACTTGAGAGCTTTTTCATCCATATGAAGCCAACGCCCACTTGCGTTAAAATTAGATCTTCTCTCCTTGTGTTTTGCCTTGGCTGTATCATAGCCCTTCAATGTTTCACTTAAAAGCCTGAGAGCCTGTTTAGCATTACACATTACAATGTTAATGATGTAAACATAGAGTTGTGAGCATGGAAAATAATAGGATAGTTGTCCAAACAGGCATACAGGAAAGCATGCAAATCAACTGCTAAAAAGTGATGCTTCTGTCCTAATGCAATCATATGTGCTATAGCCACCGCCATTCTAAATGACAAAGTACATCAATGTAGGCACCAAACTGTGTTTGATCCCAAGCATAGATTAAAGTCATAATACAATTTTATAGGCAACAAATTGATTTTGATTCTAAGGAACAAAATCATACTAAATGAAGAGTAACAAGTTATGAATATGAACTGCTATTTCAAAGAGTAAAATACCTTCATTTGCACATTCCTATCTGAAAGCTTTAGCAATTTAACACTTCCTTCGAAATATGCTGAGGGGATCATGGCCCTTGTAATAGTCCTCAAAACATCAAATGTAACATCCTTCAAAAGTTTTCTAATAGCAAGAGGAATTTGCCTTCTTTTTGCATCAACAAGTTGTGAGACAGAAACAACCTGCTCTAGAAGTTCTGCAAGTGTCCTCTATGAAATTAAAGCGCCAATCAGAATTGTTATTTATTAATTAACATAAGGTAGAAAATGATATGTCTCAAAGACCATCAAATACATGCATCTTAGTACGCAGCACGTGCTCACTCAAGCAAGAAAAGAGGACGGTAGAAAATTATTAATAAAAGGAAACATGACCTAAAGGGTTTAGAACAAATGACAAAACCAACAAGAATTTGCAAATAATAGATTGTACTGTTCTGGATTTCCACTTTCAACTATGAGTAATACTAACTCTGGTAGCACTAAAGTAAAATAAAAAATATATATACAGACAAGAACACAGATGTGCACAAAGAGCCGTGTATTAAGTTTTAGTTGTTCATTCAGAAATTGGAAAGACAGCGGTTTCCGTTTTCCCTAAAGTATTCAGATGTATCTCAGATTTTGAATTCACGTCTGTTTTTATGCAGACTATATAATTTTGAATCTCCATGTAATAGATGCAGTTTTGAAAATTTCAAATACAAGATATCCCAAATAGAAGAGTTCCTATTTTCTTCTCCTCTTTCCTCTATACATTATTCTGCTCCTTCAATGGTAGAAGGAAGTTTCAAATACAAGAGTTCCTATTTTCTTCTCCTCTTTCCTTTTTCTACCCCAATTTGCATTGCTAAGTAGTAGACCCTTTAAGACACAACGAATTATCCCAAAATAAGATCTGCCGTACGGCCCGTACCCCCTTTTTTTCTTGTTCATATTCAACCCAAATCTTAATCAACAGATCTGACTCTGTTGGTTTTATGCCCTGCCAATACCAATTGCAAAACACTCCCTTATCTTATCTACAATATCATAGGACATATTATTTACGAAGCGCACGAAAACATCATACTCCCATGAGCATGGATATGGATAAAGCAAAATAATGCACAACGATGGATTTCCTAAGTACCCAAGTCCTGAAATGTTAATGTCATTAACCCAACCCATTTGCCTTGCGAAAAAAGTTGCTACAATATATGAAATATCAATACAATTTGGAACTTGCATAAAGAGAAAATGAAATAAGAAAAAAAAAACATGGATGTTAATCAACCACACAGTGAATCATAGGTCCACACATTTCTGCCCTGAGAAGGGACTCGTCAACCGATCATGATGGTATTTTTTAGTTTTATCTGGAGAAATACAGCCTAAACCACAACATATAATTATATATAACAAAAGAAGAAGAAAAAGAACAAACGGGCATCATGTAAACTAAACTAAAAATCTATAAATAGTCCTCTGTTCACTAGGCATCATGTAGGTAGAGAAAGTGCTTAAGACCACAAAATCAGCACTCAGGAACAATAAACAAATATAAGAAATTTCTGTAGACAAACGACTACAATACTTGAAGCGTACCAAAAAAAAAAGACAGTTTGTAAGTAACTACTGTCAACCTTTGAATCAACTCTACCATGTCACCACTATTCAGGGGTTGAAAGGCCTTTATAAACAATAGTTTTGGGGCACTTGAAATGGAAGTAGATAACATGGATTTGAATTGCTTCTGATAACCCATATCATGTCCTATATTTTGTCTCATTAAAACCAAAGCAGGGTGGATTCCTTTTTACAAGTTACAACATAGATAATAATGAAATATGGCACTGCAAAAGATTATTGGGCAAGCGGATCTTTACCTGTATGGTATCTGAATCATCGCCTGATTTGATTTTGAATGAAAATTCTGGATCTTGCAATTTCTGTGAGATAAATTGAATTGACAACAGCAGCTCCATGCTTAGTTCTTGGGACAGATCACTCACACCCATCCGTTGAACCAACATAACAAGAGAGGGAAGCCATATTATGTAAGAATACTGCTCACATATTTGTTGTGAAAAGGCATATTCCCACTCTCGCTCCATTAAGTATATAAAACCATTAGATCCTTGTGAACCATCATCAAGTCCAGATAATACATTCCTTGAAACTAGTGAATGAAAAAGAAGGGCAAGCAATGAGGCCAAGCTACTACGCTCTCCCAATGTCCTGTGGCAAACCATAATAAATTAAGCAGAATTGATCAAGTGAAAAAAAAATACTAATAAAGTCATTAATACCTTAAAAGGTATCTAACAATGGACATCCTTCTATGCTCAGCAACTTCAGGTAATATGTTGATGAAAATCTGAGAAGGGATCTCAATATATCAGTTAATTGGTTCGAATATATAATACAGTTCTGCAGAAGATATGCTCTACTATAAGCATAATCAGCACACTACCTGAAGCAATTTGTCTGTGTTGTCTGTCTTAGAGAGCCAACAAGGGATAATTGCAGAAATAAGATCCTCAAACACACGCTGTGAATGGGCATCAATCTACAGAGATCAAATTTGGCAGGGTCAGCATAAGATTAACCTCAAGATAAAGTACAAATATGATCCAAAACCTAAAGACCGAAGTCGATGATTAGCAAAGTAAATACAGCACATTCAACAGACCTGTGTGACTGCAGATTCTCCGGTGATAGTGAGAATTTCCAATATATGATCCAAAACCTTTTCTGGCATAACCTTTGCAATAGAGGATAACAGTGAAAATATATGATTACGAGTAACTCCTTCAGTTGTCGAACGAGCACACTCAACCAACAATTTGATGTTGAACTTATTTGTTACATCTCCCTGAAATAAAATAAGTGTTGCGAAAAATCAAATGATGAAAAAAAAAACTTGAACTAACAATAACAGATATTGTTCGCATCCCAATTAACAATTTGTAAGCCAATAAATAGGTAAGAACCTTTAGTGGAATATTGTTTTTCAGTGAAAGAGTAATCTCCTCAAGAATCAATAACAGATTCTGCTGGATGTAATGAATTGAGCTAGAAGAGGACTGAGATATGTCAGATGAAGCCTGAATTGATGTATTATTGGGAACAAGAGAACTGAGTACCCAATCATCCGAAAAAAGTTTTTCTAGAAGCTCAAATAAAGGCCCTATCAAAGAATCCCTACAAATATTCAACAGAAGACAGTCAGTTTAGCAAACCATTGTAGTGGCCACTGATTACAAACATTCAACAGACCACTGTAGTGGCCACTGATTACCACCCCAAAAAAAAATAAGAAGAAGAAGAAGAAAAAGGAAAAAAAAAGAAAAACAAACAAACAAACCTGTTGACAATGTTTTTCTTCAATAACAAAAAATCAAGCAGTGAGCTTAGAAAAGAAGCAGCATTCTCTCCCTTACAAATCACATCACGATGCATGTTGGTCTTTGTATTCTCAGAGCTTTTCTTTTTCTTTTTCCCATGTCCTGAAAGAAGAGCTTGACTTCCTTGCTTGTACATAAAATCAAGAGTATGAACAACAGTGGAGCATGTAATCTGCAACATACAAAATAAAATCAAGTGTCACAAAATAAACAAAATCTAACAAAGTCCTTGTCTCTTATACCAACAACAAGCAATCCATATTGCAGTTGAAGTTATAAAAAAAAAATAACTCTGTCAAGTTGTCAGCAATCAATACCAAAGTGTAAATCAAGAACGGGGAGTCTTTAAGAAATATACTAACATTTAAGCGCAGAAAGGCCTCTCTGGTCGCATTTTGCATATCTCCATTAGCATTACGAAACAAAGAAACAAGTTCTAGAAACAAAAGTTCCTGTAAATGACAAAGAAACCAGGTGAGCTTCTAACAAACAGACATAGGGATGATTATATTGGATAACAGTCAGCTTGAAAGAACAAAAAGAAAGGTGACATAAGCATCAAGAAAGCCAAAACTTCATTTGTGACATGAGGTAATGATTTCTTGGTTATGGCATACAAACTAACATGGAATGAAAATCATAAATCAACGGAAAGGTTTTCCTTTTGCTTCATCAAAATTACATTGTGAAGCATTGAAATAGGGAATGGCTAATGAATGCACTACAATACTGATACCTTTTTGACATATAAGTTTAAACTATATTAAGAGGATATATATACTCTTTGCATATACATATGCATGAAGAGGGGAAAGTAAAATAAAAATTATAATATATATTTTTTTTTTTTTTTAAAGCGGAAAGTAAGATAATTTAACAAAGATAACAGTTCCGTGATTTATTATCTCCAGTACTTTTAAAGCATTTGCTTGATATTCATGGATGCTTACACACATATTCAAATATTGAATCAATAAAGCTAAATAGTACATAACTTCACTGCTGAGTATTACAAGAACTCAACCAGATCAAGATTTTATGGTTGAACAATGTGATATTGATTCTACAAAAATTAATCAGTTAGTATTTACAATGAATTTTCATAACTATTTACATGTATTTCACAAGCAAAAAGATGTTAATCAGAAAACTTAAGATGATCCAAAGCACTGTCCAAAAATGAAGTTAACCTGTATCTCAGGTCTCAACTGACTATACAGTTGACCACTAAGCATTTGAAGAACACTTGTACAGGGTTGTACAACGGCAAAGTCATCTGTAGACAAACCATCCAACTGGAAAGAAAACAAACACAGAAACAGACATTAATATAGGGAACAGAAGATACAATAAAGGAAAATCACGAACTACGCAATAGCTTCTTACCTGAAGAGCCTTCAACAAATACTCTTCGAGAACACATCCATCAACTGAAGAGGAAGGCGTAGCACAGATCTATAACAGATACATAAATAAAATTTACATTAAATGCTAAAAATGATAATACTTTTCACATGGAGAAGTTTAAGAAATTTACCTCAAGTAGAAGACAAAGTATCTCAACTTCAAATTTTGACAATTTATGGAATGACTTATCCAGCTCAGAAGAATATTTACTACGCCTTTCCAAAAGCATAGTAAGTAATGACACCAGATCATTACACATTATCACATTACCCAACCCCTTGAGCAGAGAAAGGATCACAAGCTGCCAAAAATATCAGCTCAATTAATTAGCCTTTTTCATCCTATAAGACTTCAACAAGGAATTTATGAGTCAACATTACTAGATAAAAATCCCTAAGCATATTTGTTCTACTACTAGGCACTATCAAGAAATCAGCTATACAAAAGATTGAGTAAGGGATGGCAAACCTTTCCATGTGCTGAAAGTTCCAAAACAGAACCAAGAATGAAGTTGCGTATCTCTACTTTTTTAGATTGATCAAACCTGAAAAATAGAGTCCAACAATCCAATAAACAATTAATATGTTTGATAGTGGAAAAACTAAGGACATAAGAAGTTGAAAAGACAAAAGATGGCATTGCCAAAAATCAAAGGTTAAATCTCCCATCCCTTTTGACTAAGTTTAAGGCCATAAAAAGGACTTATAACTGGGTAACAACGTAGCATGTCAACAACCCTTCACCAATTATACTAAATCAAATGGTAACTGAGAAATTAATTACATCAGCAACACAAGCACGAATGAAAAACCAATTATGATTCCCATTCCATAATATGTTTGCAGGAAAAGAGCAGAGTATCAATGCAGCACTAGAAAAAACAACACTCAAACTCAACTCTTTATACCACAAACTGAAATCATATGACATGATATTTCTACAGATATAACTTCCATATACTTACTTTTGTTCAATATTTTTATGCACCAAAAGGTTATGGCTGGAGGAGCTTAGTGAAGTCATCAGAAGGGAAGGGAGAAACTTCTTATCCGACAATATAAGACTTTTTTGCTGAACCATCAAGTCCAAAAGATCATACAGAAAGTCACTCTGTACTGCATTTTCCCCTGGCATTGTTTTTTTTAACAGAATGCACTACATATTAGAGTTATATTAGGGACAACCAAATATGCAAAACATACAATGAACAAGATTATACCATTTTTCTTGCAAGAAATGTCACGCTTCTGCAGAGCATATAGCCCTTCAATGCAGGTCATGGCAGCATTTCTTATAACCTGAAAATAGAATACAATAGACGTGCATATTTATGCAAAGTTGGTATCCACATAGCTAAAGAAAATAAATGCCTTAAAAAGAGAATGTACAAACGAGTTACTTTTATCATATAAAAAAATTTACAAACTCTCAAAACCACCAACCAACTGTGAGGAAACACGGGAAGGAATGAGAAAAAAAGATATCATATAACCTGGTCATCACTGGCCAATGGAACAAGAACTGAGGGAAATTCTGCTATAAGTTGATTAGTCAATACATCGTCTGACTGTAAACAAAGATAGGCATAACAGTGAAGACTCTCAACTTGGACATTAACTGGAACACCTGCAGTTGTCAGACAAAAATCATAAGAAAACAAAGTACCTAACAAATCATACAACACTACAATGGGAGGAAAAAAAGAAAGATTTCAGCTTAGTTTGAATAGACAGATATTCATTTAGAGTACATGTTTTAAGCTATTTACTATACCACCGGACCTGGTGAATATAGAAAAATATATTATAAAATATACCACAGTGACAACCTGTCGAGATGCATTATAAAAACAAAGTTTGAGAGGATGTGTACACAGAGTTTAATCAAATTAAAGTCTCAGAACCTACTTATATCACCAAACACCGGACTATCTCGAGACACATACTCAAGAGGAAGTTACAACTTTTACAACAACACAATTTAGAAATATTTTATGATAAAAATAAGTCAAAATGGTTAGCCAAAATAAGCACCTTCTTCCGTGAAAAAGGTTGATAGGAAACGAGCAGGAGAGATATTGCACTTCTGAACAAGATAATGAATATGTTCCTTGAAAACATGCTTCAACTTGGAGGATGCAAAAAAGACAAATGACTCTCGCAGCAAGTGCCCATTATCATTCTACAAGAAATAAGAGTTCAAAAATTCAATAATGATGAATGCATGATTACATCGTGCAAGACAAGAGAGTAATATCATGGAGAAGAAAATGATATCACCAACCAAAACAACTGTGGGTGCCAACGTATTAAATGTTTCCAGTAATCTCCAAAATATGCAAATCAGAATATTTGCATTCAATGCTTCAAGATCAGTATCAACCAGCTGATCTACATATCTTTTGCAATCCCAGTCTAGCCTCTCTGTTTTGAACTGAAAATCAATTAGAAAAGAGACATCATCGTCATTGCATCAAACATATATCGTAGTGCATAAGCCATTCAAGTTCATTTTCTACCTCCTCCACATAAAAATCACCAGTAGACTCATAAGCTTCCCACTCCGCCTTCAGAACTGGAAAGCATTCTTCAAAAGAGGTCTTAAAAGGACCGCTCTCTAACATACAAGAAAAAAGTCAATAATGAAGTATAAAAACACATCCCTTAACAAGTATCACACATCAATACTATATACGCATAACAAAATTAAACAATAATGATCCAATATCATAAGCCGAAAACCAATATCAATTTCAAATTAGATATTATAAGTTCTTAATCAAGCATACAAGATTATCCTTCCAAGTCAGTAAACAATCACAGGGCACGGGAATGAAGAGTATATCAAGGGCAGTGTGCATCCACGCACAGAGAGAAGAAACAAAGATTCTGAGGCAGGATCATGTGGTGTTGCTCACATTAAGCTTCATTGGTCGCTTTTCCGTAAATACTAAGTGAACAATAACTGGCACTTGATATCAAATGCAAGAATAAATTATTTGCATAAGTGTGAGAGGATAAGCAATATATCCTATTACAACCAATTCATGATATGTCTTTGAGCAAAAAGTAGTGTCCAATTCCAACAGTAGCAAAAAACTGAGAGAAATATATATTCCCCCATCAAGAACCATGTTATCAACTTTAATAAACAGATGACCCAAACTGACATTTTAAGGTTATGATGGCACAGAATTCAAGAGTAAGTCAAGACAGAGAGAAAAAGAGTAAACATGAAGAAAAAAACCTTAAAATGGGGTAAATACGCAAATATAAAATGCATGGCATCTATACAGAAAACAGAAAGTTCAATGTTTTAGTTCTTATCATAAGATGAGAAAACATACTACTCTTTAGCATCTGAAAAGATTGCATCACGACCATAAAGAAAAGTGTCTTTGACAACTTGGAATCTTTGCAACTCTGGGTAAGCCAAGGTATGTAATCTTCAGGATGCAACAACAGTGTTTCAGCCATACTACTGATAGTTTCCATATTAATTGAAGATATGCTTTCTGGTTGTAGTTTCTGCATTTTTTTCAGAATCAAAACTATGAGATCAGTTGGCCAGCATATAAACAAACAGTCATAACTAATTATAAGAAAACTAAGAGAGCTAAATCAGCTGGAGAATGAAAGATCAAAGATCACCCTCTTACACTGAGTTTAAATTCAAAAGGGATGTTTAACAGAATTATCCTTTTTCTCTATCAAGGCAATGTATGATGATAAATAAGCACCAAGATAATGTCTAGGATGCAACTAAGATCCAATTGTCATCTAAACATTAGGACTAGGCATCAATATTAAAACCTCAGACACAACATGATTTGTTAACAAACATGTGCAACATATAACATGCTTAAGAATGAGGCAAACATAAACAGATAGAAAAGATACAATTTTTATTTATTATATGTATGCCAAAGTTTTTGGTGTATCCAACATGCAAACAGTACAACATTAGAGTTCTTTGCTATGATATTTGAACAGTCCATCCCTTTTCCATTTCAGTTTCTATTTAAATTCTCTTCCCTGTTAAACAATTTCATCAGTCCCCTTTAATTTCTCCTTCATCTCTGACCTCAAAAAAATAAATACATAAAACAAAATAAAAAATTAAAAAAAACAAACTGTCTGAATTCTAAAATTAAAGGTAACAAGTTTCTACACCCCTAGGACTGTTATTTTTTCTAGAGTCAGTCACGATGATGACCACAAATACGAGTCTCCAAGAGTATGATACAAGAGTATGATACAATTAAAATTTAGTAATCTAGAAAGAATTTAATAAAATAAAAAACAAATTTGAGCACCAAAATCTTGTGTAAAACTAAAATATGGTTAAGTCCAAGGTTTTAACACTCATATGTAAATAACATGATAGGAATTCGATCTAAAATAAATCAGTCCAGGTACGTAAGCATTTTACCCTAAAATTAAAAATAAACCAACACTTCAATACTAAATTACTGCTGAAAGTTCAATTTAAGAATTATGTGTAATAACTACATAGGTACCATATAAGCGCAGCTGATTACATTCAGACAATGTCACATAATTCAATAATCTAATACCAAATATTACCGTAATATATTTCTGAATCAATGCAACTTAACCGTATCTACTCTCATGCACCAGTTCAGTGCAAAGAGGTTTTTAGGCAATGTTTACACATAACAGCCATGCATATACGCGTTAAAAAACATGAGATGCCAGGCAACAACCAACCAAATATTACTCTATAAAGAGTAGATAAATTACCAGTTCTGGATGTGAAGCACCAACAAGATTGCTGTAGAATGGCCACTTCACTTCACGGGCTAATTCCAAAATCTTCAAATTTAACTTCTGAGTCTGTAGACAGCGGCATGGTTATATATTACATTAAAAAGCAAATCACTAGAGATAGATAACATACTATTTTTATAAACACCGATATGTATGATAGCTACCAAAACCAATTAAAAGATCTTAAGATAAAAATATGAAACCTTTGGAAGGATTAATAGAAAAGGGAACACCGCTGAAGCAAATTTCTTTGGATAATCAATGTGATCACTGAAGCTAGAGATGGCCGTTTTTAAGCATGAAACAATAACATCACCAGCTACAGTGGTGCTATCTGATGAATCTGCAAACAAAAGTAGAATACATATAAAAGCCATTATCTTTTCTCTATGGTGCATGTAAGACAAAAAAATCCCTAATTTGCAACATACAAATCAAACTCATGTGTATTTCTTGTTTGTGTGTATGCTTATACATGTGAATGTGTATGATATTTTCATATGAATACATATACACACACAGCATTATGTTGCTCGTTTATCGAATAATAAACAAAAAGCATGGAGATTAGAGTCTCGCAGTACAGCCAATGGCTACCTGTGGTATTTTGATTTAGTTTATAAAATAAAATAAAAAGTATAACTGATCATTGGACTAGATGCTCACTAAATAACAAGTACAGTGGTCATATAGAGTATGACAAGTTGTAAAATTAAAATACAGGCCAAAGCATTCTGAACAAACCGTACTTACTCTGCGTCAGAACGTCAACACATCTTTGAAGCACATCATACAAAACTTCAAGGAGGTCAGGAGAACTTATTATTTCTGATAACCCATCAAGCGAGAGGGCCGCCTTAACAACAGTTAGATCATCATCATGAAGCTGGCGCAGAATGGCATCTCGAATAGTTACTAGCCTCTGAGCCACAGGAGTTTGAAAGATATTCAGAATTACAAATCATATAGAAATCTATAGTTTAAAAAGCTAGTAAATTGTAAGATTAGAAGATATATTATAGAAAGTTCTGTTAACCATCCTGCAGATTAACACATACAAAAAAGGTAGAATATCAGTTATTAGCCAACTATGCCCATGACAATCATACAAACAGATCAAATTAATCCACACTCGTAAATCTCTCAAGCTCTGGTAGTTCCACACTTAAAAACTAAAAAGCAAAATATGTGCAGCAACCATTCATGCAACAATATTAAAACCATTAACCAACGCAGTTGTACTGTCATTAATATATACAGAAAAAGACAGACGACAATGAAAAATATTTAGACCAACAATTTGGTCAATATATATCAACACTGATGCACATTGCATTTGACAAATAGTGAATACAAAGCCAGGAAAGCAAAATTATGTTAATTTTAAAGTAAACCATACAAATTACATTTAAAACTAGAAATTATGATAAATCATCTCTATCATTAGGCTAAAGCAATTTGATAGCCTTAGAAATAATCAAACTACATCTCCAACTATTAAAATCAAGAAAATACTAATATGCAAATCAAATACATAGTTCCATGTTCAAGAAATTAAGAACAAGCACATAGAGTGGTTCATCTAACCAAAAATTTCATTGTAGACTAGTTGAACCAACAGAGTAAATAACTTGTCCAAGAAACAAAGTGGTAATATTCCCTTTTAGGGACAAAAGGAGAGCATAAATAAAGAAATGCATGAAATTACCAGTGAATCAACAGCCTTGGATTTAAGAATGTCAGCAATGTCCAAACCAGAAAGTGTAGCACGTCGAATTTCAGCCTATGTCACATAAGCATAAAAAGACTTCAGCTTATGTTTACAGATAACGAAACAAAAGTATATCCATGAGCAGGAAATGACATTAACATCTATGAAAAACATAATACCTTCGGGTGGTTAAGGGCAAACCAGATTTTTGAATCTGAGATAGAAGATGAGAAGTCCAAATTTCCATCCAACATTTTACATAACACCTCAAATGTGGAGTCCTCTTTATTGGATTGGCCTTTCATCTCCTGTTGAAAGACATGCAGGGGTAAGGGTGAAGAATATATATATATATATAATGAGAGAGAGAGAGAGAGGAGAAAGAGCTTTCGAACAGACCTCCAAGAACTTACGAACTGCCATACGAAGTTCAGTTGGGTAGCTCTTATTAATTACTACCAGAATTTTCTTGGCCCAAGTTCCTGATAAATAAATCAAAATAACAGTTCAACACAAAATGTCAAGTGTTCTGAAACCTAGCTCTACAATCAAATGACAAAAGAATAGCCTACAAACCCAAGCATCAACACATTATATTCAAAAGATGTCAGAAACAATTAAATGTGTAATCTAAATGAACACTGAAGCAAGTAAAATACAGAAAAATGTTGGACAAATTTCCGGCAAAATGATAACTACACAAAATATCTAAAATAACAAACCTGATTCAGATGACGATGAATTGCTGATTTTCTGTGATAACTTCATGCAGGACATGAGAACTTTAGAGACCAAACAGCCAACAAAATCCTTCACAGGAACTGTCTCTATTATCGATACCAGAGCAAGATGGCACAAATCATCAGAAGAACTGCAAATCAGAAACTATCAGTTCTGAAGCAAAGATGTGCAGTTATGATAAATGTTAACAAGGACAATTTGAAAGACAATCAGTTTTGCACCTGTAGTCAACAAGAGATTCCAAGATAATAGAAAGAAACTTATCAATATTGAACTCCTTAGACAGCCCCGAAAGAATCCCAGCAAAATCCCTAAATATAGAAGGCAGAGAACATCAGAAAATCAGAGAAAAATGGAAGCAATTTAAGATGGTACTAAGAGTGTGTTTGGATTAGCTCATGAGCTGGTTAAACAAGCTCATGAGCACAGAATAACTCTTTTTAGTGTTTGGTTATAACTAAAATAGCTCATGAGCACTTGCTGATGAGCTAAAATAAAAGAGTTGGGTACCCTCAACTCCTGATTTTTCAGTTCATGAGCAATTAAAAAAGAGCTATTTTGACCAAGTAAAAGAAATTTATGTCCTATATATCTTTTAACAAATCATATTTATTCTATAATTCAATTCATTGGTTAACTTTAAAATTATTATAGTTATTTGTCCCTTTTAACTATAATTCATATAACATCAATTGAGTATTAATATTTTTTATCAGCATTTTATCCAAACAGTTAAACTGCTTCTTTTTAAAAAGAGTTGAAGCACAAAATTGCTCCTGATTTTTTCTTCATTATGAGCTATTTTTGAGAAGTTAATCCAAACACCCTCTAAGAATGAAAAAGAAAGAGCTATATAGCATCACCTTTTCTTCTAAGTTCTAACCATACCATCTTGAATGGCACCATACGAGGATCTGAGTGGTATTTATGAGAAAAAGGTAGCACCTAACAGCCTTTTTTTCAGAATATTTTCTCTTACTGCTTCTTGGAGGTTTTCATTCTTATTTTGTTTTATAATTCCACGAAATGAAAGAACAGGAAAATTCATGATTGCAGTGCAACTTACCTGATTTCCTTCAAAACATCCAAAGCCTTCTTTGGGAACATGTCAGCAGACTGAAGCTGAAATAATTTTAAGCAAAGGGATCAATAAACCAAGAAAAAGGTCATTCAGAAAAACACAATGTAAACAAAATAAATATTGGGTAAGAATTGGACAGAAAATGATTCATTGCTTCCAGTATTCCATCCTCTGAGAAATATTGAGACATAAAACCATATAAAAAAAAGAAATGATCAGACAATCCTCCTTAACAGTTGAAGGCACAAGGTCATAGCTAACATTTCATATCATTATAAATATTATAGTTCTGATAACTCGTTTCACAGTAGAAATAGAAAATAAAAACAAGTTTGAGGAAACATGTAGCGCAGCAGTTCCTGTAATCATATCATCCAATCAAAATGAAGGCCTTTGATAAATTGAAAACAGATTACAAGTCCCTAGAAGCAAATCAAAAATAATTTGGGTAATCTGAATAACTGCAATTCAGTAATACAAACAAAATCTATGATGAGGAGAAGGATGCAACATATAAGATGCTACTCAAAATTACAAGAAACAGTACAAAATATCCTTTTCAGCTACAATTGGCACAATGTATGATATAGAACAAGAAGAGAAACTATAAAAAATTTGTTATCATTTCAATGGTACCACCAAAAAAATTAGTGTTTTTTTATTATTTCAGATGGTACATTATTCACACCAAACATAGGAAGTGTGTGCAGATGGGATTATAACCAAGTCAATGAATTACACGCCAAGGCTAGTTCTAACGACATTAGATTTTTCGTAAAATAAACAGCACATGTAAACACTCACAAATACTGGCCTAGCAAGTAAGTGTGACCTACTAAATACATGAATACACTATTACACGGAGGGAAACAGACATTATACAAGCATATGGCTCAATTACATCATATATAATGACTAAAAGATTAACTAATAAAGACAACATAAATAAAGAGAAAACTTTGGGAGTTCCATGCAAGCATGTGTAAGTAATATAGAACCTGCATGAACCAACAGAATGGTACCTGAACAAGTTTGATTAACGCCATAAGAGATAACCGTAGCCACTGCAGATCCGTTGACTCATTTGCATCCTCACGAGCTATCTCAGCAACTGACCGTATCAGACTCTTGACAAGTTTAGGAGACAAATCAACTTTGTTTGCTAGTAGACCAACAATCATTAAAGAACCAGCCTACAAATAGAAAACGAGCGTCTCTACGTTATATATTGAAAATTATTACACATATTTACTGGAGAAAGAAAAAAAAAACAAGAATAGATTTATTCCATGATATTTAGCCCTCGGATATAATATGATAAATTCAAAAATAACCTAAACTCAACATCAGAACATCAAACAGGCTCCAAGCATCAAAAACGTAAAACAGGAATATCTAATAAATAAGAATTCCAACTTGCTTCAATCAAGTATCAACTATTCTTGACTAGGATATTGACATCTAGTGGATGAGCAACCATATGGTCACAAACAAAATAATCAAATGATATATAAATCTTCAACATCTTCAGTACGTATCATCCCACACTTTGAAGCACAGATTGTGGGAGCACTCATCTGTAGCAAAACAAGATAAAGATAAATAGACTAAACTATCACAAAATTATCAACTAGTTCTCCATCATTTTGTCACTTAAAACACCAGTTCAATCTAATGATGGTAACAAACTATTGACAGTACTCTGTAGTTGAAGAATTATTTACGAAACAGCTATTAAATGCACCTCAATGAAAACTTCCCCTTCAGTCTTAAAGCATCTTACTACTAAAACAACACCAATCCACATAACCAGCACCGTTCATTCTCACTCTGAGGTATTACATAAAGAGCCATCAGCCATCACCAACCCCAACTTCCATTCTATATGGCCAAACAAATCTGGGCATAAATGCATAACCCCACAAAGACTCTCGAGAACAGCTCAGTGTGTAAGGAGTCAACCCAAAACCATACATTATGACGGGAAAGAAAATCCCCCTCTGCTTGGTTCTCAATCAAGATGTGTGTTAGAATTGGATTAGCACATAAGTTGACAAACGCCTCTACAATAACTCTACTCACGGAAATACCTAGTTAGGTGTGTTTGTGAATCACTTCAACTAACATTAAAATTGTTAAATCATCCATTGCCAAAGCTTATATATCCTAGGTGAAACTTAATAGATCTGATATGCAATGTCTGCTATGCAATACCCATACTTCATACGCCTTATACTAACAACACAGCTGATAAAGCAAGGAAAGCAAATCTCAAAGTTCAACATGATGACATTCCACAAGGTAAGAAACCTTTATTGCGTATATTTTCCATAATTAAATTTGTAAATAGCTCAAACTCCATATAAATTATTCATCGCTGATTATGGGTGATGGCAAGGTAAAAGAATCTATGTTAATAGAATTTTCATGTCTACTTGGTAATCAAAAACCAATAGATTTTTAAGATAATCACCAAAAAACTTTCGATTATCTTATCTGGGTCTTTTGAATTAGTTCAAGCACTCCAGTGATATGAACATCACATGCACTATGGTCCTCCTCATGTCCAACCACAGTGTGGCGACTCAGAAATTGCACCATTTGTCGAGGTGCATGGCGCAGCGTGGTGCAAATGAGGCACGCCACATTAAAATTGAACAGTATCTTAGGTTTTCTTCACCATTAGAGAGCATTTCAACCACAAAAAAAGCAGTCACCAACCTATAAGGTCATGTAAGACTTGAACTTTATCTTATTCTCTTAGTTTTATCATTTTCTACTTTTCTACTTTCAGGTTTGCTTTTTCGTGATATTTCTAGGAGTTATGCTGCAAAAATTCCATTAATCTAACTAACATGACAGTACACCTCACGAACATTAATATCACATCAGAAGCATTTCATATGGTTCTTTATAACTCCAAATCAAATGTAGAAGCCATTTCAGGCAAATGATTATATTATTTAATTGCCTGTATATCACCTTTTTTTTTTAATCCAGTTGCCTATATATCACTTCATACCTTGTGAAAGCAACTTTACATGGTTATTTGAAGTATATATAGTGTAGCATTTTTATCATATTAAAGGTATTTATAAGTTTATTGTAGTAAAATTTGTTGAACATGTTTATATAAATTATATATATGTAATTATGGCATCCTTTTTTATCAATAGTTTATAGTACTTAGATCTTATTAATTTATTTCTAGTCTTAGTCATTAAGTACAGGAATGATGACTTGAATATTATAAAATTGAACTATCAATTATATCCTTACCTTATTTATATGATGATCTTTTAGTATGGTTATCTTTAAAATATGCAATATTTTTTTCTAAGTTCTAACTTTTATACACTTGTGATCCTTACTGTGGATGCACCTTGCACTGTTAATAAACTGGTTTGTTCTAACTAAGAGTCTAAGACATTGTTACACAGAGAACAGAGTATGCTTCCTGCCATTTAGGCATAGTATCATTTTCTTTTCAAACTCTCCTAGATAATAAGGATTATTTTTTCCTTAGGTATGGATGATTTTATGAAAAGCCTAAACATTAAAAAGAAAAGGTATCAAAACAAAAATATGAAACTTCAATTTGAAACCAGAAGGTCTTCAAAACATACCTTGTGATCTGAGCATCCTTTTCTGCCAGACTTCAGTCCAGTATCTACAAATGGGAGAATTCTCTTCACGACATCACTGTCAATAGTTGTAGCAGAACCCAAAACTTCAACCACAACAGCCGTACAAAAGCTGATGACGGGCTTTGAAGGCTGAAATTTCTTATTTGGAGATCCCTGCAGAAAAGTTGTGTACTGTATTACATACTCAAATCCATAAGAAGACAGATAGGCGTCTTGAAATGTAAGTGTACCAAACCCTCACATAATTGCATAAAACTTCCAGAACCCCCATATCGCTGATACATTGCTGCACTATAAGGCTTCTAGGTGGTGGAGCCCCTGATTCTTTAACACCGCTCAGAAATTTCCATTTACTATTTCTACCCAAAATAAAAACAAGAGGTTAGTGAAAATTGTCATTCAACAAGTATTTAGTGAGGAACAGCCTACTTGAGTAACTATTGACTTACCCTGTGTCCAGCAATTGAATTATTCGAACAAATGCATGGGTGTCATGGTATGGCAATGCACATAAAATTAACTCTTCTGTGTTGAATACATGAACCCTGAGATTTCAACCAATAGCCAGTAACTACTAAAACAAAAATAACAGTTCAGCAAGTACAAATTCAGGTGAAAAATGAAGTGCCTTACTTGTATCTTCGTATCAAGTACTCCAGTGTCTTGTGGGAAGAAGGTGAGTGAAGATGACCGGATAGTAACCGCAGGTAAGAAGTAATAGATGCATCAATGCGTTTATTTTCCTCAATACCCATCAACTCTCTATCCAATTCTCTACTTTTATGGCTAAATAAATCATTTTTGTATTTACTGAAGCGTTCATCAAAGCTTATAAGAATCTCTAACCCTGAAAACAAAACAACCAACAGTCAACTAGGCTGTTAAGAAACTCCAACTAAATACCGGAAATAATCAAATTGTGCTGGTGAAAAAGAGTGGTACGCAGAAAAATTAGGAATTCAAATTGAACTAAATTCAGTAGCGTAGTACGCAATTCTGACATAAAACTCAAACCAAATTGCAATATTTCTTCTTCTTTTTTACATTTATCACAAGCAAATTCGTATAATTATACTGAAGTTCTCCAAATTGAATTAGCAATTTCTTGGGAAAGGAACGTTAAAAACAAAACCATGGCAATGAAAACGAAATGACCTGCGAGGGCGGTGTTGAGAATGGTCTCGACATCGATGTCCGCAGCTTCCTTGGGGTCGAATAAAATAGAAGACCGAGTGAGGGGTCTCCTGAGGGGCTCTGGCTCGGCTTGAAGATGTGATTTGAGCAACTTTAGCTGCGAAGCTATACTTGTGGCCATGGCTATCGTCGCGTTCGTAGCAAAGTGATGGAAGTTTTATTTTCTGAGACAGAACAGAGGAGGAGGAGAACAGAAAGTGCTAAAACCCTAGTGGCGACCTTAAGGCTTGAACCCTATTTCTGGTGAGGTGAGCGCCTATGTATGAAATATGATGCGTGAACAGCTTGTACTTACTGTTTGTTAGACAATGACGATTCTTATGTTAGCCCACTTGTCTATTATATTGGGCTATAAAACATTCGGGCTTACAGCCCCATTGTAGCACAAATCGAGAAACAAAATTGTAGAGTAAAGTTGGGGTGGCAATCTAACCCGAATCGAACATGAACCTCATGCCCTGACCTGAGTGAGGCACGGGGCGAGGATTTTTTTGGGACATGGGAAGGGAATGGGCAAGAAAAAAAACTTGATCGGTAAACAGGGCGGGACGGGTAACTATAATCTGTCTTGCCCCGCCCCGAACCTGATGTATTAAACAAATCAAAATATATAAAATATTTTTTTATTTTAGTACTTCAATATAATATTATTAATTTTTAATCGATTTAATTTAAAAGTATTTACAAATAAATAATTTTTTGTTGTTGTATGTGACTAATACTTTATTAAATATTTTGCAAAAAAATTACAATTTTTCTAGAATTTGTACATATAAAATTTGGCGAAACGAGGCGAGTTACGGGACGCGGGAATCCCTGTCCCAAAACACGGTAGGAAATGGGACTGAGAATCTGAGATTAGATCCTCGAATTGGGCAGGGGGATGGGACGGGGATCACAAAATCCTCCCCAAACCCGCCTCGTTGTCATCCTTAGAGTAAACCTTCAATAAATAAATAATATCGAAAATTTACATTTGATTTTGAAATTGATTTTTTAAATTCATTATGACGTCTGATATACATTTTTTATCAATAAGTCAAAAAAAATATTGACATGTATTTTTGTGAAGTGTGAATGTAAGAGGTTTGCATATGAGTTCTCACACTTGGTATTTTCTTAGGTTAGGATTTCACTAAAGGCTTGTTCGGAAACACTGCCACACCTCTTGCAACCTCTTTTTAGGTTAGCCACATAAGATAGAGAGGCATTTCACAAAAACAATTTTGTTTGCCGGAAAACTGAACTAGTGTGGCATGTGGGAGCTCATTTTCCACAGAATCTCTACCTTTACTGCAGCCTACTATGGAGCTCCTTCTTTTGGGAAAATTCTATCACCATCCCCGCAACTAGATACTAATGCATAGTTCATGCATCATGCATTTTAGATCTTCATCAATTAATTTTTATTTATACCTCATTCTTATGTTTAAATTCAATCGTCATCATTCACCCTTAAAAGACCATTATTTGTTATGTGTTGAAAACAAGATAATGAAGAAGATGAAGAAGATAGTAAACCATTTTATTTATTTCACGGTCGATCACATTCGGTTGATGGTTGACCACAAAATTTAATGCTTGTGAAGTGATGGTTGACCATACTGCTATACAACTAACTTTGCCTTTCATTTTTCATATATGGATCTGTTTTGGGTCGTTTCAATTAATTTTTGCCCCTTTTTTTTTGCGCGAGCTTACTATTTGTAATGATAATTTTTTAATATTAGCTTAATCAATATTATTTTGGTCTTTACAACATTTTAAAAATACATTTCACTCATTTTTTACCAAACAATATCTCATGAAAATGCATTTACAAAGTTTTACTATCATCAAATTTTACCAAAAAAAAAAAATTTACACCAAATATCTATAGATACTTGCTGGTTTTTTACCTCATTTTACTTCTTTTTACCCGATAGACCATTTAAGCTCAGAGTTACCAAAAAGCACTAAGTCCATGAGGTCTACGCTAACTACGCATTAGAGTATAGCATATTGTTAAGCGAAACACATGGAAGCGACCCTGGATTTCATCTCGAATGTGAAAGTTAGCATTTTTACCATTGTGAAACGTGTGTGTGTCAATGAGAATTAAGATATACTAACTGTGTGAATTACACAAATTAATCTTCAAATACTGAAAAAATGGAAGCATACCTTGTAGCTTGAGGGAAAATTTATACTCGCAAAATAAAAATATAGGGTTGATGTTGATAACACAAATCAACATGAGCTATTTGTCATATTTTGTTTGACTATTTAGTCTATTTGTGGTGATTTTGGTATTTAAATTTACCTCGGCAGCATGGATCGACTCTATTATTTATTGAAGGATCGATCGTCATGCCCCGACAACATGAGTGAACTTCAATACTGATTGAAGGATCGATTGTCATGTCTTGACTGCATGGGACAACTCTATTATGGATTGAAGGATTGATCACCATGCCTTGACACCATGGGTCGACTATACCATTGATATAAGGATCGATCGTCATGCCTGATAACATGTTTGGAGTCATCCTAAGGGGCCAAGACTTAAAATTTGGTTAGGTTGAAAAATGTTTGGAGTCATATGCTCCCAAAGCTCACCTTGACAAAATTCGTCAAGACCTTTGTCACAGCCTCGCCAAGGCTCCCTTAAGCGAGCCTCCGCCCGAAACTAAGTCTCACACTTAAAATAAATTCAACTTCCCCGTGGAGGTAGAAATCTCAATTACCCACTGGGAACCCCATCAAAAGATTTAAGACTACAAGTTCCAAGGGCCCTCTGTGTACCCACTTGGAAGATTGAAGACTTCAATTCTCAATAGCCCTCCTCGTCCCCCATTGGAATATCTAACGAAGCAAAGCTAGCACAAGATCATGATTTTACTCCAACGCGAAAACTGATAAATCAATGTCATTAAGAGTGGGGGCCAACTGATGCTATCAAAAAAATCATAAGTCTCACAACGAATGAAAATAGCGACGTGTGACCACCTTGGCAATGCATAGGCAACCCGGTTCCGATTAATGTGATTACAATTGACACATGACCCAAAAAGCGTCAAAGCCTTGAGATCAAACATATGAGGCTCCAAATCATCCTCGAAGTGAACAGAGCAAGCAGGAACTCCCGAATGCCTCAAAAAATAAAGATCAACTCGACACATACCAGATGTTGCTGCATTAATACCCATTTTCGCGGCAATGGTGCTTGTATGGTCGAACAAACAGCTTGTCCCACTAGACAAGCAAGCAAGACTTGTTTGGGCCAGTGTCGCGGCAACAACATGAAATGTCGCGGCATTCATTCTTTTCCCGTCCAAGACCAGACATGTGGTCTTTGTCTCACTTCGCGATATGCAATCCTTGTCCATCAATGATCATGTGCTCATTTTTCCTACTCCATGACAAGTCACTCTTGTCCCCTCCCAACACGCGACCCTTGTCCCTCCATGACAAATGACTCTTGTCCTGCTTCGCTACATGCGACCCTTGACCCTCCATGAAAAATGAATCTTGTCCCATTCTATGACAAGTGATCCTCGTTCATGAACCATGAAAGCTCTCTTATTTCCTCACGAAGCATCAAGCCTCCCCGCGGAGCATTAGCCTCACGCGAATCATAATTCTCTTCACAAGCCAAAGACAATAAGAAGCTTCCCATTAGTAAAGAAACTCACAACACTAAAAGAAATTCATTAAGTGTTATATGATAGTCTCCCACGACGCATGGTCCCTCTGCAAAGCACAAGTCCCTGCGAAATGTGGAGCTAAAGGCTTAAAAGTGGCTCCAGACATACACAATGTCGCAACATATGTTCGCCTCAACACCACAATCATGCCGCATATGTTCAAGAGTCTCCCCATCAACCCTAGGTGACCCATGAAAAACCAACACCCTTCCACAAGGTTCTCACAAGCCCGAAACATCACCAAAATGCTTTCAAGGTGCACCAACAAGTCACTATGACATCAACACTCTCAAACTCCCATGACGTTGTCCCGCGAGAGAGAGGCTCACAAATGATTCGGTGAGTCATCTCATCATGCGAGAAGCGTATGGGACTCACTAACATCTCCGACACGCTTGAGCAACGCATCCAGATAGCAAGAAGCCCAACATCACAAAATGGGCTTAGTGGGCCCAAGTTGGCCAAATGGGCTTAGATGAGCCTCACACTTTCCAACCACCAATCATTTATTGACATGTGACATTGGTTGGTAAGAGTCTATAAATACACCATTCTTGGTAAGAAAGAGGATCCCAATTTCATTTCCCACATTTACTTATCTCTCTAGAAAAGCTCTCTAGAGTTCTCTTATTACCTACAATGACTTACTCTCACACTGAAAGCGTCGTCTCAGACACACCACCTCGGGTTCTTTTTTTTTTGTGTGTGTTGTCTTTACGCAGTACATAAGACCGCAAGGCTATACACATGCATTTGCTTGGAAGGAGAACACTTTGAGACTTGAGAACATTTGACACTTAGAAGAATTTGAACACTTAGACTAGACACTCTTGCTTATGTGGAAAAGGAGACACTACACTTATAGTGTGTTTGGATTGACCAAGTCAAAACAACCACATCAACAATCAATCATTGAATTATTGCGATCAAAGCAATAACTAGAGTATTTCTAGTAGAACGTCCTTCACAATCCCCAGAGACATATAATAAAGAAGTGAATGTCTAGTGAAAGTTCTTGTAAATCTAATTACGGTCTACTTGTATACATAAAGGTCTATTGTAAACTCTAAAAATGCGTCTAACTTAATTCTGAGATCGATCGCAGCAGATATGACTCGACATTGCTGTATAATTTTTGATTTACCATAACAAATGTGGATCATGCTTACTATATATTTTTTATTAATCAACGTAATCTTTGCACTTCATGCATTTCACTCTTTAGGCTTGAAGAGCATTATGAGCTTGAAGACTACCACAAGAGCTACAATATTCTCCATAGGGGTTACCTCTCATGGAAAGAGTTTCTGAAGAACATCCAGCAAGTCCTAAAGTTCATAGACAAACACTACATTCACCGACCAAACAAGTTTCTCCTCAAATGCGATAGACTTTATGTTAGAAAACAAAGTAATAAATCGAATTGAAATTCGTTACCGATGGATTGAGTTGAGAACGAGGTGTCTTCCAACACTTTACTACTGCAAGGGCTGTATAACAACCCAAACGGCCAAACAGCCCTTTAAACTTTTGGTTGAATGAATTTATATTTTCTCTCAATAAAATAAGAACAGTTCAAGCCCACGAGGAGCTGAGAGAACAATTGTTTATCCTCGAACGGTACAGCAACACACATACCTTCTCTCTGCACATTTACATTCAAAAATTGAAGACACACCCAACTCAACGGCAGCGACAGTACAATCTTCACCGTTGTCCTTGTCGCCACCGCCACCTTCAAAATCTGAGCTTCCACCAACAAATCCCAAACCCATTGCGCCTTCACTCCACAGATCTACTCCTTCCCTACCTCTCCACATCTCCTAAACTTTCGGGATCGTCACCACATTACCATCTAATTTCTAGCCATTTTTGGTGAAATGAGCTCTCGCCATTCTGGAGCTTGACACTGCAGCGATAGCGAAATGGAGTTCACTGACACCTTCAAACAGACCGGTCCCTGTTGCTTCTCCCCCCACGCCCGCTACATCGCCGTTGCCGTCGATTACCGCCTCGTGATTCGCGATACCCTGTCCTTTAAGGTACTCCCATCCCATGGAATTTATGTTTTATTGTTTTTCTAATTCTCTGGGTTTTGGTACATTTGTAGCTCACTTTGATTTTTTTTGAAAAAAAAGTTTTTTTCTGTGTCGGGTTTCTAATTGGTCAGAATTTGAAGGGTGTTTTCTTGGCAGCCAAACGGTCTATAACTGAGCTGCATTCTCCCCTATTTTCAGAATTGAACATTTTGCAATTGATCTGAAAAGCTACTTCAAATGGTGCTAAGAATTTTTGGGTTTTCTTAGTTTTTGTGCAACCATTTTGGAACTCTCATAGGAGTATCTGGGACACAAGACTACACACTTGTTCATTTAATTTGACCATGTTGAGATCAGTCTACTTTGAACCAGCTGAGCACTTCACCCCATAGCAGCCAGAAATGTAATACTAGTTGGGATTTGGAAGTTTGGGTTCCATATGGACCATTTTAGCTGTAATCATGGCTAGTACATGTGAAGTATGCGTTTTTCTCTATTTTCATAGCTATTGATAAATGGTATAAAGTACTAGATCTTGATGTTAGGAATTGACACTGCTTAACATGTTTGTAGTGGTGATTAGAGTTCTCTTTAAATAGGGTAAATAAGTATACTGCCCATTTCCACTTTTCTATTATGTATGTTGGCTTAAGCTTTATTTCATTAATATTATGCACAACTTCCCTCTGACCAATAGATTGAGCTGCTGAACGCAATTTTGTGTATCGATATGGTGAATGTATATTACATTCTCCGGTGCAGGTTGTGCAGTTATTTTCATGCTTGGATAAGATAAGCTATATTGAATGGGCCCTTGATTCTGAATACATACTTTGTGGTCTCTATAAAAGGCCAATGATACAGGCATGGTCGTTGACCCAACCTGAGTGGACATGTAAAATAGATGAAGGTCCTGCTGGCATTGCTTATGCTAGGTGGAGCCCTGACAGTCGTCACATACTTACTACATCAGATTTCCAGTTGCGCTTGACCGTTTGGTCATTATTGAACACAGCATGTGTACATGTCCAGTGGCCTAAGCATGCTTCCAAGGGGGTTTCGTTCACCAAAGACGGAAAATTTGCTGCTGTTTGCACTAGACGTGACTGCAAAGACTACATTAATCTTCTTTCTTGTCATACATGGGAGATAATGGGTGTTTTTGCTGTGGACACATTGGATTTAGCTGATATTGAATGGTCGCCAGATGACAGTTCTATAGTGATATGGGATTCACCACTTGAATACAAGGTACTAACATAACACCTTCACTGGTCTTATTATAAAAAAAGTAATTATTTCATACCCAACGTGTGCATTCTCCACTGAAGTAGTGCCTGAATCACGCAAACCACAATGCTTTGACGTGTTAGTTTATCTATATAACAGTTGGGCAAAGTTTATATAACCTATGATTTAAGATTAGTTTTTATTTGCATGAATCTTCATATTATTTAAAATGATTCAATAGTTTCAGTACTTGTGTTTTTTTTTAAAGGGTTAAAGTTAAAATGGTCATCCAATTCTGCACAAGTAAGTTACGTATTTCTTCATCTATTCTTAAAAGCACCACTGATCTTTATAATACCAGTTCTCATCACACATGTCCAAAAACATTTTTATTTAACTCTGGTTTGGTCTCGTATGCCGCACGTGTGTTAATCTCTGATAATCGACTGCTTGTTCAAAATTTGAGATTAAGTGAAAGTTGAATTATAGGTACAATTTTTAGGGATAATTACGAATTACTACACATCTATGATGTTCCAAAACACATGAATACACTTTTTGATTTCCATCACAATTTATTGCCCACTTTCCGATATGCATGCTTAGTTGGAGGATCATTTGAGTCATTAGTTTTGTTCGTTAGGAATAAATTATCTACTCATATGTGGAGTGTCCTTACAAAAAAAAAGTTATATGAAGAGAGCGTGTGAAGGTGATCTAAATATTGACATTTAAGCTCTCTTCTCTTGCTCTATGAGGCAATGACACATTCAAGAGCAACATATTCGTGTTGGATTCGCGAATCAGATACAATTCATGCTGATTCATTCTGAATACATGTTGAATATGCAGATTTGGTTTAAATTTAAAAGATAAATAAAGATTTGTTTACATATTAATTAGATGGAGTGGTAATATGTTTGTTGTTTTGGACATTATTGAACTCTAATATAATTAAAAGTATGTATAATATATATTTATAATAAAAAATTACGTATCCTATCAAATCATATCCTACATTTTTTAAAAATTGTGAATCATGTGTCCAAATCGCGCTGCAAAGGGTGTCTGTGTTTCAACATTGGTGCCTCCTAGATTTTGGTACATAGTCCTCTCATTGCATAAATAAATAAATACATAATTAATCGTATCTTGTGATCAATTTTGTGTGTGGGGCTTGTCAAACACAATCCTATTGAAGTTTTGATGCAATTTTCATTGCAAAAGATATTTGGTAGGAAAAGCTAATCGTTATGTTTTTTGATTAAGGTTTTAATATACTCGCCAGATGGGAGGTGTCTATTTAAATATCAAGCATATGAAAGTGGGCTGGGGGTCAAAAGTGTTTCGTGGTCTCCATGTGGTCAATATCTAGCAGTGGGTAGTTATGACCAGATGTTTCGGGTATTGAACCACTTGACATGGAAAACATTTGCTGAGTTCTTACACTTATCCAGTGTACGGGGTCCTTGTTGTGCTGCTGTTTTCAAGGTAAGTTGTCCTTTATTCTTTTCAGTTATAAGAGATCATAATGATTTAATTTGTCGTAGATATATTTACTTTTTGCTCGTTGAAATAACAGGAGGTAGATGAGCGATTGGAATTTAATATGTCTGAATTATGTTTGAGTGATGATCTCATGCAAGGTCATTCTGGTAAGTGATGTTGATTATATATTTAATGAGTGGCTTGCCCATCTGTTTCTCAACCTACTGAAGGCTTAAACATGAAAACAGTGTGATGCTGTTTACTTCTTTGGCTGGTTGGTTAGTGACCTTATGATCTGCATATGTATATTGTTTTAGTATTCTTAGTCACTTCATGTTCAATTGCTTTTATCCATGAGTTTGATTTAAATTCTAGAAAGTGTAAACTTCTGCTATAGTCTGTCTTAGTGGTAATTGATTTTGCATAAATTGGTTTCTTGTCTCAAATCTTTGGATTCTGCAAGCATAGTTTCTGTTGTCATAGAAGCTTGAACAATTTTCAGATTTGGTTGGTTGCTTACACAGTATTCTTGGAGTAAAGTTGGATTAGAATCTAAGTTGCCATTGATGTAACCAGAACAACTCTGGCAAAGCTGTTTGTTCAATTTAAGCAGCAACTTAAATACTACTTTCATCCCAAAATGAGTGTCTTGTTTCTCTTAACATTTTTTCTCCCAAAATGAGTGTTCTCTTTCTCTCTTATGAAGTTAGTTACACATGCATTACCAGTAATATCTCTATAATAAGTTAACTAATTATTTTCAAAAAGAAACACAAGACACTCATTCTGGGACAGAGGGAATATAAATTATTTTGCATGTCTGCCCTTTTCTGCTAGTTGCTTGATTTTGCAAATTTTTAGTATTTGATCTTTCTAATTATTCTAAAGTAATTCTTCCTTTTCTCCCAATTAGATGCTCAAGAAGGACACCTCCGAATTAGATATGATGTTATGGATGTCCCTATTACCTTGCCTTTTCAGAAGCCTCCTGCTGACAAACCAAACCCTAAGCAGGGAGTTGGTAAGTGTCTCCATTCTCAAGGGCTATACGATGAAACCAATACATACCGTAAAAGCTGTCTATATTCTGGATTTCATGTTGATGTAGGAGATGTACTAAGGTAGCGTTTGTATTAGAGTTTTTGTTCAGGAATGGGAATGTGAATGAAATACTCAGTATTCATGTTTTAAATGGGATTGTTTGGTCATGAAAATGGCTTTGGAATGTTGAATCTCATTCACATTGCCATTCTTGATTCCCATTCCCATTTCAAAAAAGATAATCTGAATGCTACCTTAATGTCCTGATTAGCAGCTCAATCATCAAAGAGTTTTAGCCTACATTCAGATTGGATTTTAACATTGACTTGGTTAACTGACTCTAATTGCAGGTCTTTTGTCATGGAGCAACGATAGCCAATATATCTGTACTCGCAATGATAGCATGCCAACTGCTCTCTGGATATGGGACATGCGCCATCTCGAGCTTGCTGCCATCTTAGTGCAGAAAGACCCTATCCGAGCAGCAGCTTGGGATCCCACATGCACACGACTTGTTCTTTGCACCGGAAGTTCTCACTTGTATATGTGGACTCCTTCAGGTGCTTACTGTGTGAGTATTCCTCTGCCGCATTTCAACATAGCCGACTTAAAATGGAATTCAGATGGGAGCTGTGTTCTTCTCAAGGACAAGGAGTCATTCTGCTGTGCCGCCGTCCCTCTATTACCTGAGGAATCCAGTGAATATAGCTCCGATGATTGAGGCATGTTACTTGTTTTCTTGGCATTTTTAACTTCCTGAGCAGTTTTATTTGTCTCATTGTAAGATATTATAATGTGAGGTTTGCCATTTGATGTAGCTTTGAATGCAGTAACTATGTAGTCTTGCTTGCATTGCATATTTGGATGTTTGTGTTTAAAATGGCTTCAGCCTTTAAATATCAAATCTTATGATTCAGCCGCAAAAATCTGGGCCTTACTGCTGAGGTGGGCTGGACTGGACTCAATTAGCTATATTGGGTCATGATGATTTGCCCATATTCAATCCTAATTCGTATTTTGATTCAATTTGGTTCATAAACGATAATCACACCGTTAAGTAAAATATAGTACGTACGTATGCATTGAAATTCATCTCCAATGTGAGAATGAACTTCTCTACCATGATAAATAAGTGTACTAAAATGTATCATATATATCTCTTGTAAGGGTTTGAATATGGAAAATGTTTGTTTTTGCCTTGTCCAACTTTTTAGTACGATGACCCTAGAGAGGATTTGAAGAGAATTGTGTAAAATTATTCAATTGAAGTCATTTTTGTCATTTAAGAAATATGTTATTTATATTTATCGAGATTGGATGGATACCACAATTAAATAATTGATTTGTGATAATGTCACTATAGAACCATGATGATGTCGTGATAAAATTGTCATTTTTAGACCAAACCATGAGGGGGAGGAGTCCAACATGTTACCTTTAAGACATACCTCATTGTGGAGCACAGCCAAGTTATGAGACCTTAATTGTCAACGAAACGTAATTTTAAGTGATGCAGACGTTAAGAATGGTCTTCCTACATGACATAACCTTCTTTAATCATGTAGTGAGAGTTCATCATCGTAGTGTTTAGTGAACACAATATTGGAGGCACCAAGGAGATCCTAAAGTGAGTAGGTAAGCCGTTGATGAATAGACTAAGTCAATGGTGAAAAGGAGGCAAGAGAGTTGAGTACGAGTTCTAGAAGACTATCGTCATGGCAATGTGAGTTTAAAAGCATAACGCTTCGATGAGGCATTTTAAAGACCCCAATATTCAAGTTATTTATTGGATACTTATAATCATAAGTGGATGAGAAATCGTTTAAAAATTCTTTAAAAGAGGCGACAACCTTTCAAAAATTTATAGTTTATGATCAAATTTCGACAAGCATAAATGAGAGATGACCTTAAAGAGATAGATGCTTGAAATGGTGTTTGATGGATGTGATCTTAGAAGAGAATTTGGGAGTGACTACGACCAAATGTGAACATCGAGAAAACTCTAAAAATATTCTTTCTACTCAAACAAAATTAAATGGACTATTAGTGTAGCAAAGAGGATCCAAAAGAAGACAAAAACAAAGTGAGATGATCAAAATGGTCCTCTCCACGAGCGTGTAATTTAACCTGTGATCTTGAACTCCACTTTCTTACATTTCTACACATTTGTGTTTGACAATTTTCTTGGAATGTTTATTTTATCCAATCTTCATGCATTTACCCAGTCAATAGTCAACGAATACTGAATATTACTATGACAAAATAAGCATATGATGACTTTAACATTTGATCCGCACACCATCTTAAAATAAACAGTTTTACGATACGGTATACTAGTAAATATCCTCGCAATGCATTGATGCTTGTATAATGCATTCTAGAAGAAACAATGCAACATGAGAACTACAATCTAAATCTATTCCTCGAATGCACAAATCATGAATAGACTCGGGAGGAAAAAAAGCCCAAGACATACCTACAAATATATTTTTCCCAAAAATTGGGATATTGCAATTAAAGAATTATCATAAATTGTAATCAAACAGGTCCAACAAAAGAAAAAAAATCAGAAAAATCACACGGTAAACACCCACAAAACCACATTAAAAATGGGGCGATGAATTGCAATTGGTACCCATTACCTTATTTTTCACATCAAATATCCTCCATTTCCTCTCCCAAGCTCTCTTTCTCTGTCTCCTGTTCGCATCATAGCTAGGAGACTTGAAAACAAGGAGGTTACTCAACGTTGTTGGTCTTGTCTTTAAGCTTCAATCGTACTTGTAACCGCTGTTGTCGATTTCAGCTTTTATCTTTACTGCGGTGGTCCTCAAAAAAGCCCTATGGAGTTCTTTGAACCTGCTCAAAGGGCTTCAATTCAGGGTTCTTGATGGATTGTGGAATGTGATTCACTGAACTGCAGGTATGCACATTACTTGGATATAGCTGTTGATTGTTTTGTGTTGTGTTTTGATGTTTAGCTTTCGATGCTGCTGTTTTCTTAATGATGTTTGGGTCTGTAGTGTTTGAAAAATTGGAGCTTGTTGTTGTTGTTGCACTGGGTATTGAATGTTGTGGAGATTGAAGCATGCTCCATTTAGTGTTTTGTATTGTGTTGGATTGGTAATTTGGTTTCTGGGTTTTGGCTGTTTTAATAATATTGATGCATTTTGTTGCTGTTTGGGGATTAGAGCATGAGTCAATCAGATATGGTTCGAAGGGTGAGGCGGAAAGGATTGGAATTGAAGGACAAAAACAAGTCAATTGTAGTGAGTTCTGATGATTCGGATAGTGGATGTTCGAATTTGGATAGGAATTATGAGGTTGATTGGACAGCATTGCCTGATGATACGGTGATCCAACTCTTTTTGTCCTTGAACTATCGAGACCGGGCTACCTTGGCTTCCACATGTCAAACATTTAGGCTATTGGCTTCCTCCCTGTGTTTATGGGAATCATTGGATCTACGGTCCCATAAGTTTGATACTGCTGTGGCAGTGTCACTGTCCTCCCGATGCATATATCTTCAGACACTTCGATTTCGTGGGGCAGAGGCTGCAAATGCGATAATTAGTCTCCAAGCAAGGGGTCTTCGTGAAATTAGTGGTGATTTTTGTCAGGATATCACCGATTCTATGCTTTCTGTGATAGCTGCTCGGCATGAGATGCTTGAGAGTCTCCAATTGGGGCCAGATGCATGTGAGAAGATCAGTAGTGATGCAATCAAAGCAGTTGCTTTTTGCTGCCCAAAGTTGAAAAGGCTTCGGCTTTCTGGTGTTAAGGATGTAAGTGGAGATGCCATAAATGCTTTGGGTAAGAATTGTACGGGCTTGCTTGAGGTTGCATTTATGGAATGTGAGTATGTTGATGAAGTAGCACTGCGAAACTTGGATTCTGTTCGATTTTTATCTATTTCAGGGACAAGAAACTTGAAATGGGGTTCAGCTTCACAAATTTTGAGTGAATTGCCTAAGTTGGTGGGGTTAGATGTGTCAAGAACTGATATAAGTTTGAGCGCCATTACAAAATTATTATCATCTTCTCAAAACTTGAAAGTCTTGCTTGCCTTGAACTGTCCAGTTTTTGAGGCAGAAGTTGATAATCACATGCTGTTTAATCACAAAGGTAAATTATTAATTTCCCTTTTCAGTGACATCTTCAAGGTGGTAGCCTCATTACTTGCTTTTACTCCTGAAAATGTGAGGGAGGTGTTTTCATATTGGAGGAATCTTAAGAATGGGGATAGAAGTGTGGATGTGATTGTTAGCTGGATTGAATGGGTTCTCTCTCATATACTTTTACGTATAGCAGAGAGCAACCCAAAAGAGTACAATGATTTCTGGCTCAAGCAAGGGACAGCTCTGTTGCTCAGTTTGACGCAGAGTTTGCGAGAGGACATTCAGGAAAGAGCTGCCACAGCAATCGCAACATTCGTTGTAACTGATGATGAAGATGCAATTGTTGACTGTCAAAGGACTGAAGCAGTTATGCGAGATGGCGGTATAAAACTGCTTTTAGAGCTTGCCAGATCTTGCCAAGAAGAAGTTCAGTCTGAAGCAGCTAAGGTAAAGATTGTTTTTGTCTAGAAATCAATTCGGCTATTGTTCAGATATGTATTTGTAAAAACACTTATTGATTACTCAGTACTTTTGGAAGGATGAAATTCTGAAATATAACAGGTGTTAAAGTTTTGTTATCATCTAGCTGTTCAAAACACTTGAGTCTTAGTTGATGATCAACCCATCAACATTGGTCTCTTTCTTGTAATTGGGACATGTTTGACTCCTTTATATATACTTTTGAGACTTGCAGGCCATAGCAAACTTATCCGTTGATTCAAAAGTTGCAAAAGCTGTTGCTGAGATTGGAGGAATTAACATTCTTGCTAATTTAGCAAGGTCAATGAACAGATTGGTCGCTGAAGAGGCTGCTGGAGGGCTATGGAATCTTTCTGTTGGAGAAGAACATAAGGTTGTAAAAGCTGAATCATTTTGAAGAAGGAATGCTTTCTTAGATCATATTTATTTATTTTTTATACAAAATTTTATTACTAATAATTATTAGTTGAAGTTTTTTTCAGGGTGCCATTGCAGAGTCAGGCGGTATCAAAGCTTTGGTTGATCTTATTTTCAAATGGCCATCTGGTGGGGATGGGGTTCTTGTATGTATCTTGCATGTAATACTTTTATTTATTTTATGTTTTCATTTGTTTATTTTTTTTTCTAGGATTCATGGATGTATTATGGAAACAAATTGAATATGGTGTTTCTGTTCTTAAATGTCAGGAACGTGCAGCTGGTGCACTTGCAAATTTGGCTGCTGATGACAAATGTAGTTTAGAGGTGGCAGTGACAGGTGGCGTCCATGCTTTAGTAATGCTTGCTCGGACTTGCAAGTTTGAAGGAGTGCAAGAACAGGTGAATAACTAACACATGAAGGGCATTTTCTTTTTGCTATGATCTTATCTAGACTGCTAGTTCACGTCTTTAATGATTGACTGAAACTTACAAGTCTAAATCCATGCAAGCTATGAATCAACGTAAAAAGCGTCCTCTGTTCTCTAACTAATTTTGCTAATTATAGTTTGTGTGTTCGCTGTTTAGCCCTTTTGATTAGATTGTGTTAAAGAACTTTTAGAGTTCTATTAATAAATTGGCTGTTTCCTAATAGGCACATCACACATGAACATGACTGTAGAATGAGTAGCTCCTTGGTTTTCTTTATATGTATATATTTATGTCCAAAGTTTCAATTGCTACTGTTGTATGAGGAAATTCTACTCTTGAAGGAGTTAGTACTTCCTTACATTGTTGTTTCTCCTCCTGTTGACTAGGCTGCTCGGGCCCTGGCTAATTTGGCTGCTCATGGAGATAACAATAGCAATAATGCTGCTGTTGGGAAAGAGGCAGGTGCACTTGAAGCATTGGTGCAGCTTACTTGTTCTCAACATGAAGGTGTAAGGTTGTAAATCCTTTTCATTCTATCCTTCATCATTGGTAAAACAGTTGCTTTAAATACACTATACAGAGCTTTAAAAATTAACCATACATCTCAAATAAGAAGTATATGGTGTTTCCTGATCATTAGATAAACTTCTGTTTGCTACTTATATAAAATCAATCTTATATGTTGTAACTAGTTGAAGCTATGATTTGAAACCTTATTTAGATATCTACATTCTAGATGTATTTAAGTAAAATAAAAATTAAAAATTGAATGCTGTTGAGAACTATAAGTACTTCTCTTCAAGCAAATTCTATCATTGAATTCTTTCTTTTTGTTATGCTGCACCTTGTCACATACAGGCAGGAAGCTGCTGGTGCTTTGTGGAATTTATCATTTGATGACAAAAATAGAGAAGCAATTGCCGCAGCTGGTGGCGTTCAAGCCTTGGTATGGTCTTTGCAATTATGTGGCATACCATCTTGCTTCTTGTTTTAAGCATTTTGTTTTGCCCTTTTTAGCATTTGATACAAATAAGAGTTTACTTGTCCGTATCATGCCTTATAGTCCTCTTTTGATGCTTAACAAATATAAAATTTGTCTCTAAGTGCAGGTATTTATATAGAATTTTACATATGCTGTTTACACGTTTTGACTTTCAACTTACTGATGAATGTCTCAGTGTGACCCCATTTTCACCTATTATTCTTGCTAGCTTAACAACACTAGTTTTGCCCCCTATTACTTTTATAATTAATAAACATCAATAAAATTATATCATTGTATATGTTGTATTTATTTATTGTCTTCAGTCTTGATAATGGATCATCAATCACAGACCCTGTTTGAGTGTAAAGTACATATTGACTTTCAGTTGTTAGCTTGAACTTGAGTTGGTCCTTTCCACGGTATCAAGGTTTTATAAACCTAGAGGTCACAAATTTGAGTCTTATCGCCACGTATTAAAAAAAAAGCCAAAATTCCAGCACAAGGTAATAATAAGATCTGTGCACGACCATGTGCAAAGCAAAAATGGGCTTGCGCGTGAGGTGTTTATAAAGTTAATGTTGGCCTTCAACTATGAGCTTAAGCTTTTGTTTGAGTAGATCTTTTACAAATCTTACTTCAATTTGTTAAATTCTAGTCATATTTGGTTGTCTAGGTTGCATTAGCAAAATCTTGCTCAAGTTCCTCCCAAGGTCTTCAAGAAAGGGCTGCAGGTGCTTTATGGGGATTATCGGTATCAGAAGCTAATAGGTATTCACAACCTTTATGGCTTCTTTCCTGTTTTTATTTTCTTAGAATTGACCGTAGGAACTATTATATACAACTTGTTCCTTTCTTGCTGCATGCATGCTTAATTCATACAAATAACGATATCCAATGCATAATTGCATATAGTGCTGCAGTTCCTGGCAATTGTGAATTTCTAATAGATTCATTAAGCAAAATCCCTTACAATATCCCTGATCCTATTAGTTGAGAATATATGATTGGTTATAAATATTTCCATGAAAAGGAGCATAGCATATATCATCTGCTGTGTGCTGCATCAGAAATGAACTTAGTTTAAAAAAATAAAATGCAAAATTTTAAAAATTCTGAAGAACAAAGGAATGAAAGGATAAGCTTGCATCTTGAATAAAATTTCAACTTATCTATTCAGAAGTTCAGCTGGTTATAGTGATATGTGAAAGATTATGCATGATACTATGGAAGTGGATTTAGTTTATAAGTCTTGTTGTGGTAAGAGATATTTTGGGTCTCTCTCTCACTCTCTCGGGAAGGATAGGGTCTGCATTGAGGTGGATAGTGTTTTTTGCGTTGCTTAATTGAGATTTTTGAGTTCCTGAAGTTTCTCTTGTTTGATTGATCTAGGGTTTTTAGCATATAGTGACCTTTTGGATTAGAAGTTCATACTGTTCTATTTGAAAATGGGATAAATCATACACCTAACACTCCTATAGTTCTGCTTAAAGTTTGATTAAGTATAATTTAGAGGTGCTTGTAACTTCTACTATATGTATATCACACTTACTATTCGCTTAGCACATTCAAGAAAGCCTACCTCCAAACTTATAGCTCACGTTTTTTAATCGTCTTGATCTCCAGTTGTAGCTTTACTGTTGGAAAAATGTTTTTCTTTAGAGTTATCATTTGCAGAAATGTAAGTCATCCTGTCTATGGCTTTCTTTTTCTCAGCTTTTAAGGTGTGAAGAAATGGTGCTTCGGGATTTCCATACTTTGCTGTCTGTTGGGATCTGTAAACGTAAATGTGATGAATATGCACATATTTGCTTCTCTGATAGTCATAGTGAAGACTTTATTTACTGATGCTTGCACTTATTTTGATTTGTTAGTAATAAATGTGTATTTATGTTTTTTCTTCTTTTTAAAATCAAGTGGCTCGTGCTTCTATCGTTGCTTTGCTCTTATGCTGATAAAATTAGTTCTTCTTTGGTTTTCTTTTCGTACATTTTATGCTTGTAACCTTAATATGTACTGTACATTTATGAGAATTCGTGCTCTAATTTATGTTCCATTATTTTTCCTGTTAAATTCGTTCTCCTATTCAGCATTGCTATTGGACAAGAAGGCGGTGTGGCACCTCTTATCGCTCTAGCATGTTCAAATGTTGAAGTAAGTTTCAGACTCTTTGTGCCATGCTAAGATAAATCATCATTACCATCTTCTTACTTAAGAATTTAGTCTCATATTAATTATTTGTTATAGTAATCAATTTTTCTTGAACTCTCTACATATGTAAATTTGCACATTTTTAAGAATCTTATGTTCGCCTGTATGGTCTAGATAGGGTTTGGCCTCTCTGGGGCTGTAGAGCTGAAAAAGTAAAAAGCAAAGACCCCAAAAGTGCATGTGTATGTGCAGTAACCACAAATTACATCATGATCTAACATTGATGCTAATTGTATTTTGTTACCGGGTCCCTTGGTATAGGAAGTGCATGTGATGTATCGATCTTTAGACTAGTAGATGGAAAAGAAAATGTCCATATTAAACGATCATAACCTAAAATTACATCTTTCCTTGGCATCTGGTATTCAGAATTTGCAAGCTAGCCTAGACAAGTCATCACCTTTTTTTTTTGTCTAACCCTAGCATAATCATAAAATTATTCTTCTGACATGAATTTTATAGAAGTGTTCTTGTAGTGGGGTTTCCACATTGTTCTGTGTTTTCCTTTTGTTAGGGGTTGTAGGATAGAGGATGGAGAAGGGATGGAGAGGGGGAGAAGATGGGTTAGTCTGGATAGTAATTAACATAAAAACCTCGTGCTTTTCCGCGTAGTGTACAAGTAGATCTCTAAAGCAAAGTTTACCGATCTGAAAGTAGCATTGAATCTTAGTGGTTTTCTTGGGAATAAACTGTATCAGAGCACAAATTTTATTACTTACTAGGGAAAAGCTTAATTCATTATTCACTGACATTATGTATACTTTCCATCCTTTTGTGCTGATGAAATGTTTGATATTCTGATTAGAACATGAGGGTAATAAAAAATATTATATTCTTAGGATGTCCATGAGACTGCTGCTGGAGCTCTCTGGAATCTAGCCTTCAATCCTGGTAATGCTCTTCGTATAGTGGAGGATGCAGGAGTTGCAGCTCTTGTTCATCTATGTTCTTCATCAACATCGAAAATGGCACGCTTTATGGCTGCATTGGCACTGACATACATGTTTGATGGAAGGTAAAACTATCAAATAGGTTTTATGTTTTGTTATTATGGAGAAGGTATATACGAAATGTGTATGTGTTAATAGTATATATATAGCGATAAGGAGCGGGGTGTCCCTTGAGTACTACAGATCTGGCTATACAATAAAGATGGTACCATGGCTCTTTAGTATTACAACACTAGTTATGCATCTGAGTAGGTCCCAGTTCCTTAATTCAACTTGAGGTTTAAAGCACATAAGTTCTTTCACATAAACAACCAATCATATTGTGATTTCTGTTCATATATGAGGAGAATTTTTAAACGAGACAGATGTTCTTCACAATGATTGTGATAATTATGATGAAGAAATTACCAATTCAAATTAAAATCTGCTGTCTTTGGAGTGCAAAAGGAGGCTATTATTTCATGCTTAGTTACAATGGTAACTACTAACTAGGCTATTCGTATGACTCACAAACATGAACAGAACACCCAATATCCCCTGGACAGAGAAAGCACAATTAAATATTTGATAGTATACTAACCTATATGTGCTTTATAATAGACAAGCATACATTTTTCACTGAGTACTGGCTGCCTTTGTTGGGCTGATTATCTGTTGAATCCTGCCAATATTGTTATATTAAAGACTTAAAGTTTCTAATAATGTCAACCTTCGAGTAATTTTGTTTTCTGATTTATTCCGAGTAGTTGATCTCTTCTGGAAAAGACTAGTTACTTTGTACATAGCACTCCTGTTAGTTGGGAAAGAAGCTACATGTCTGGCTCCTATATTGTTTGGAATCATTTATTTTTTGAATTTTTATAACCACCTGCTTGTATAAACAAGAATGAGAAAGAAAAGATATAGCTTCATAATTTTATTAATATATAAGATGCTGTCTATTGAATTTCAATTAACTAGCACCTCTTAATTTTCTGAATATAAGTTCTCTGATAGAACACGAGTTTTCCGTGGGCTATTTATTTTCTAAATATATATTTATTGTTAGTTTGTTCTGTATAGAATCTCATTCAAGATATATATTTTTTCTCCTGAATTCTGATGTGTTAGATATTCAGTTTTGAGAAATTAATAGCTAGAATTTTGAATGATATGCTATGCTGAATAAAATAAAAACAAATAAATATTCAATAACCCTTACTTTCTGTTGAACTTGTGATGATTATCTGAATTTCAAAGTTTTCGGGTGTAACTTTGCTATATATGTTTTGTACAGAATGGATGAATTTACGTCTGCCGGGCCTTCATCCGGAGGAACTTCAAAAAGTACTATAAACTTAGATGGGGTCAGGAGGATGGCCTTGAAACATATTCAGGCATTTGTGCATTCATTCTATGATCAACTGGGCTTTTCCACTGTGGTTACATCAGCATCCCAAACAGCTCTAAACCAAGTGGCAGAAGCAGCACGCATACGAGAAGCTGGGCATCTCAGATGCAGGTTTCTATCTTTTTCATATCTTCGCTTTTAATAAGGAAAAAAATGAAGTATAGCACATTTTGGGCTCACTTTAGTGTATTATATTTGATTTATTATCCCTCAGTGAAGCTGAGATTGGAAGATTTGTTGCAATGTTACGGAATCCTTCTCCTGTCTTGAAGTCTTGTGCTGCTTTTGCACTTCTCCAGGTAAATTTCCTAATGAACCTTGCCTTTTTTCTTCCACAACTTTAATGTCGCTGGTTGTATATCCTACTGTAAAACATACCGTCAAACAATTGAACTTCATTCAATATTTCCATTGCAGTTTACTATGCCAGGAGGACGTCATGCAATGCACCATACAAACCTGCTGCAGGACGTGAGAGGATCTAGGGTTTTGCGTAGCGCTGCTGCGTCATCACTAGCTCCTATTGAAGTCAAAGTTTTTGCTAGGATTGTACTTCGGAATCTTGCACACCACACAGAAACTTCAATATGAAAGTGGCGGAGAAGATCGAACCAGAGTCAACCTCGTTATGAAATTGCAGTCTTCTACAACCAAAGTTCCTGCTAGTTCAAGGTTGGTAGATGAAGTAGTAGTTTTGCTCGGCACCAAAAAAAGTATTGAGACTTCTATATATTCAGAAAATAAAGGGTTATGTACTTAGAAATTCGCCCAAATTAAGAAAGCGAAAATCTCAGGTTGGATTGAACTTGTTGAGTATACTATATGTTGCTACATGTAAACTATATAATTTTCATGAACATGTCTTTTGAACTGATAAATTTACGTGTGAGACCTTTTAGTTGTTTGGGATTGCAAAACACCTGGTGAACATACTGTCTAACCAAGCATTCTTCAACCAACTCATAGGCTACCTAATGGTCTAATTTCCTTTTGCTGGTTGTTTTGATATTTAAGGTTTTGGAAGGCATGTTAGTTTTTCTTTTAACAAACGTTACAACCGAGACTCGAATATGAGACTTCGTCGGAAGTATGTTAGTGAAGCACCATAAACACTTCTATATGAGGCCTTAGTTCAATTTTCATTGAGTGAGTGGGACAATTATTTTCTTCAATTAATCATTTATTTGAATAATTGTGGATTTAACTAATGTTTCGAAAATTATTCTGGGACAGACTGCCCTTAAAAAAAGAAGACAACGACATGCAAGCCAAAGTAACTAATACTAACACACTTAAAAATACAAATACTTTGACTTTATTCGACTTCTTTACAAATTTTCAATCCTGTTAACGCACAGTTTTAGAGTATGTAACGTAGAGTTGATAATTTGGATTCATACTGATGACTACCGACACTAACTATATTTATATCCAATCCTAACTCAACTTAAAGTTGGTCGGATTCATTATACAAAATTTCAGACTGAGTAGGATAAAACCATAAACACATTGTATTTTATGTCTACAATATGACCCGATCATAACCCAACCAAACCAAAAACCCTCTAGGGTTGGATTATAGTTCAACTACCAGACTCGAACCTGAATTTTGCTAGCTCTAATGTTATGTAATGCTTATGTGTCAAGAATGTATCAATTGCTCTTTCTATTTTGAGATAATTACGCGCACCTCTCCTTAACTATAAAGATTTTACACCTAGTTACCATAAAATATTATTTGTTACTACTGGGTACCCTAAACCATGTCAAACTTCTTTTCGTCTAAAATTCCATCCAGATCTCCATCCATGGTATACAAATGACTAAAAACCCTTCTGAATAAAATAAAAATCATCACCAAACATACCCTTAGCTTTAAATTAAAAAGAAAAAAGAAAAAACCAGATCTCCGGCGTGGACGTCGTGACTTCTCCGGTGTGCACGTCGTGGACGACATCGAGATCTCCTGCGTGGACGTGGCTTGTCCGAGCAGCAACGACGTGGCATGGAGCTGCAGATCTCGAGCTCACCGTTCCAGATCTGGGAAGGTGGAGCTGCAGATTTGCTCCCAACATCGCCGAGGAAGCTCGCTGCCTTCAATCCTTGCTGGAGTCTCGCTGCCGTCGTCGCCCCCCTCTGGACGACTGTCTTTCTGTGTCTCTCTCTTCTCTGTTACGTAAGCGTAAAGACAAGTAAAGACCTAATTAGATTTATTGTTTAGCCGGCGTCGGAGAGCTCCCTCCGCCGTTGAGGGTTGAAGGTCGTGGCCGTGAGCCACGCCGACAAAACTTGGTTCAATTTTTTCTGTATTCTGTAGAACAAGTTCAATTTTTTTTCCAAATGTAAAATTGATTTAATTAATTAAAAATCGGTTTCATTAATTTGATTAGGTAGATTGTTTGTTTTCCATCAAATTTTTGATGATTCCAGCGATTTTTTGTTATTTCCAGTGATTTCATGGTGTTTCTAACGAGTTTTATAAGATTCCGATAAAACTTTCAAATTTTCGGCAACAATTTAAATTTTATAGGTAAATTATAAATTTTTTGGCGAAATAATAATAATTTAGTGTAGGACAATTTTAAAACTTAAAAAAAAATAGACCATGCGTATATTCTGTTAAGTTTAACGAAAATAGACGAGAAGAATTTAGTGAAGTACTATCTTGAAACTTTAAAAAAAATTGGTTTGTGTTAGTCACGTTATTAAACTTTTTGAAATATTTCGTTAATTTTCACATAAATTTTAGCTGAAAAAAAGTTTGACTTAGTTAGTAGCAACCAATACGTTTAACCATATATATCTGTGATTATCCTTTCTAGTTTCATATTGCGTCGACTCCATTTCAATTTTTAATTCGTCTGTCGTCACTACGTATTTTTAACTTTTTCTTTGAACATCTGTAAACTCGGTTTCAGGTCCTTGTCTCGTCCAACTAACTTTCACTCTTGGTTCTCCAGAAAATCTGTTCATGTTCCTCGTCGTCCTCTCGGTAATTGCTGTACAAGTAAGGTGATTGCGGAGTTAATTTCAATCAGTTATGGAGGGAGGCACTGCAGATAATGGAGTTTGCTCTTCTGATTCGGTAATTAATGGAAGTCGCCATGTCTGGAGTTGCAAGGACTCCGATTCTTCCTCCGCCGATCACCTCGTTGTCATGGTCAATGGAATTCTCGGCAGGTCTTTTTTCACAACATTTGTTTTCTGTTTTTACCAGAATCTATGATTTTAACATTAGATTTATTTTGGAGCTGGATTTGTGTTCTATATCGTGAGTGTTCAAGGTTTGGGGTTTTAACTTCTGTTCCCTTTTGATTCTGTACTTAAAAGTTTGCGATTAGGTTTCATTGATATCCTATTGATTGTGAAAAATACTGAAGTAAAATTTGCCTACTAATTTTTGTTTTTGGAACCAAACATTTACTTAAAGAAAGCATCTTTCGGCTTCTTAGATTGCTAACATTCTGGTACATTTGGTTACAGTGCCACGGATTGGAAGTTTGCAGCTGAGCAGTTTGTTAAAATGCTTCCCGATAAAGTGATTGTTCATTGTAAGAAATGCTTCTTTGTCGTATATTGCATTCTATTGATGTTTAAATAAATTTTTATTATTTGCTTAATTCAGTATGCAAACTGTTATTTTGATGGTAAACTTCAAAAATTGGATTCCTCTTCTATTTTCATTATTCATTGGTCTTTAGTATTGCTCTTCCTCCATACCTTTTATGAGCTCATAACTAATTATAGTTTAGTGTGACTGACTTATCCATGCACTGATAAGGACTTCAACTAATGTATTCAGTTGACCACTAAGTGATACTAATGACACAATTACGTACTCAAACATATTTTTCACTACATGCTCTTACAATTACAGCATTACCCTATTCATTATCAATTGCTGATCCATGCCTCTGCATCTTTGGCCAAACACCATTATACCTTTTATTTCTATATACTACTTTGAGTAATCTGTAGTCTGCTAGAAAGGCTCAACATTTTCTTCACCTAGTTATCATTACCAATTTAGTAATTTACCATTGCATGGTCTCTTTAAAAGAAGTGGCAAAATGTGAATATTCTCCTTTTGATATTATGGGTTCAATCTCGCCCTCTCATTTTGAAAGAAAAAAAAGGTGCTTAACCTTACTCACGCTTGCTTACATCTTGTACAGGTAGTGAGCGCAATGTGTCCAAGTTGACTTTAGATGGCGTCGATGTAATGGGTGAGCGGTTGGCAGAAGAGGTTGGTGCTAGATTACACACTTTACTTTCTAATGTTTACTAAATCTTTTTATTTTTATTTTTTATATTTACTATATCCAACAGGATCTTTACACAATTTAACAAGATGCATTTACCTTACCTTTTTTTTTTTTTTTACAATTAACAAGATGTTGTAACTGCAGATTCTTGAAGTGACTAAAAGAAATCCAAACATTAGTAAGATATCTTTTGTTGCTCATTCTGTGGGGGGATTAGTGGCAAGATATACAATTGGTAGACTGTATAGACCTCGAAAGAGAGAAAATGTAGGGGAGATATTGGAAGATACATCTAAAGAGGATTCCAGCGGTACAATTGGTGGCTTGGAGGGCATGAACTTTATTACTGTTGCCACACCTCATCTTGGTTCAAGGGGTAATAAACAGGTATAGTTTTTTGCATTTCCATTTTGTGTATTGTGTCTCCTATTGTTGTCAACACCTGATGTTCAAATGTGTCTTACATTAGCTGGTTAGTTTAAGATGAAAGGTTCGTTAAAGTATCTAGGATCATGGATATTGTTAGAATATCTGATTAGGATTAATTCCTGTAAATTAGGAATTAGGATTCCTGTTAATTAGGGGTTTGATTTTTCTCTCTGTACTATAAAATGGGCATTATCCAGTGTGAATACACACAAAATATTATTTCTCTCACTGTATTATAAAATGGCCATTGTCCTATGTGAATATACACAAAATATTATTTCTCTCAAACTTCACAGATATCATTGGTGGTGTTTATTTTGCACGATAGCCTACGATAGATTAGTTTTAAAACGTGTCTGATGGGGTGGGGATAATTAGGTTTTGACTATGTGTGATGGTATGATTTTCAAAAATTTGGAGAAGGTAGAAGTTCGATAATTGGATGATGGGTTCTTGTGGTTAAGCTCTTGAGTTTCTGAAACATCAAAGGTCCTAAATTAAGGAGGGTTGTAATGGTTTTACTAGGTATTGAGTGAGGTATAATGGACCATCTTGAGTGCAAACTATATTGGGATGAGGTGCTTTTGTGGGACAATCTAGAGAAGTTGGATAATCAGATGTGGGTTCATGGGGTACATATCTAAGATTTATTAATGGGAGAACTGTGAACTTAAATTACAAAGGTTTGTAACTCTTTAACTAGACAAGATGTGAAGTATATTGATCTTGAATTCCTTTGTTTTCATTATGCTTCAAAATGTGTTTGAAGCAAGATGTTGTACCTCGTGAGTATAGATTTCACAAAGATGTGAAAGAAAAGAGACTTGTGCAGACCTAAAATATCAGAGATCTTTTCTCTCATCTTAACTTTTAAAATGAAGATACCTACTGTTAGGCTTGAAATTATATTCAGCTTCCTTAATTGTTAAAATTAATTCCATCACAATAAATGGAGGATTGTAAATTTGCTTGAGAAGATCTACTGGCAGTTGAATGGAATTTCAAAATTATCTTTGTGATCGATCGTGCTTTGGTTGTTGGATATGGATTAGCATTGTTAGAAAGGAAGAAGGAATTCATGGTGTGTAGTTATGGGTCAAATTCTGTAGTTTCAAACAGTTTGGTACCTTTCTTTCCTCAAAAAATGTTCACATTCTGTAAATTCTGCTGTAATGCAATTTGGCAATATTAGGCTTAAGAATTATTGCAAAATGCTTTTTGCTACTTGGCCTTTCTTTACAGGTACCATTCCTTTTTGGCTCGATTTTCATTGAGAAAGTTGCAAGTTGTGTCATTCATTTGATATTTAGGAGAACTGGTCGGCATCTATTTCTTACCGATGATGATGAAGGAAAACCTCCGTTGCTTAGACGTATGATAGAGGATTATGGTGACTGTTCTTTCATGTATGGTTCTTGCATTCCTGCTATATGTTAAGTGCTTTATAAATTATATATTTAATGAGATGTCATATGTAGGTCTGAGTATACAGTTTTTAAAACATATACCAACTAATCTTACGCAGGTCTGCATTACGAGCATTCAAACGCCGGGTAGTTTATTCGAATGTGAGCTATGACCGTATCCTGTTTTAGCTGTTCTCGTTTTATTAATCTAAGACTTACCAAATTTGGGAAGAATATTATCCTCTATTTTTCCCTTGATTGAGCCCATTAAAGATATCGTGGGTTGGAGAACATCATCAATCAGACGTGATAGTGAACTGCCAAAGGTGAGTCTTAATATTGTAGATATGGAACTTACATTGTGAGCTAATGACTAAGTCGTTTTTCATTTATAGTGGGAGGGTTCTCTAGATGAAAAATATCCGCATATTGTATATAAAGAACACTGCAAAGCCTGTGACGCTGTGGAGGGCAACCCTATATTAACAGAAGACGATGGCTTAGACAAGCTAGAAGGTATGCAAATTAATTATTTATTCAAAGTGGATTTTAGTGCTGGAAACTTTCAATTGCTGATACCATTAGCATTTGCTTTTGTGTTCACAAGTTTGCATTAACCAATTTACTCTTCTATTCTACTAAGCCTGGTTGATTTAAACTTTGTTTGCTACGATTTCACTATTACTTTTGGTTTACCTATTTGCTTGCATTCAATAGGTCAGTTTGGCTTATAAGTAACAATTACCAAGTTGGATGATTGGGTACTATTCAATATGCATTTTAATTAAGTGTAATGAAAAAGTTGCTGCTGTTTTCTACATTTTGTAGATAATGCTCTTTCATCGCTTCCATTAAATCTACTGGTCATAGAAAGTTTTGTGGAAGCAAAAGCTGCATATTCTTATCTTTATTATTTTACATGCTCGAGTCATGGTAAAAAATATTCATACTAGCCTGTACTTTGTAGTCTTTCTGTCTGCTATAATTTTCTTAATGGGTTTCCAAGCTTAAGTTTTTGTTAATTTGACTTCTTTTGCAGAGGAACTTGTGATAGGCCTCTCTTGTGTATCATGGGAAAAAGTAGATGTTAGTTTTCATAGCAGCGGACAGAGGTCGGCAGCCCATAGTGTTATACAGGTCTCTCTCTCTCTCTCATTTTTAGTAAGGTGGACGTCGAGGAGATCGTTTTTTTTTTTTCTGAAGAAGTCAGAGCAAATGGCAGTCACACTCTAGTAATCTAGAATGTGTTGAATGCCAAATGTATTTGGTCCATTGGTTACCTCCTCGGGGTATTTGAGGTATTGATTCAATACGCAGACAATACTATAGAAAAAGAGAGAGCGCATAATGGACCCTCCTGAGTTGGTTAAATGTTTGATTTCCTAATTGTGATATTTCCTGGAACACGCCATCAAAATGATAGAACTATCATTTGGTATGTTCATTTGGAAGAGCGAGCTAATTCCTATACTTTGGTCACAGGTGAAAGACGAAACTGTGCACAGTGAAGGTGCGGACGTCATACAACACATGATAGATCATTTTCACACATAGAAGAAACATGTAACTCCTAAAAGTATCATCACTTACCATTGCAGGAAGCAAAATCTACAAGGTATGCTCTAGTAAATGTACTACCGAAATATAAAATAAAATAAAAAGTTTTATATGAGATTTACTTTGTTTGCAGGTTGAAGACTGAACAATTCAACTCTTTTGGTGGTGGCCAACTGTATAATAACTATGATAACATAGGAATTTTGTTCAATTCTTGTGTATTGTTTCTTTCTGGTATAAATTGCACCGTAATAAATACAAATGTTGCACACTGGTGAGCTGCCTTTTCTTCTTGTTCTCATTACTTTGCTGAGATCTGGATTATGATTGTGTATGGTTTATAAAGATAAATTATTTCAATATTACTTGCTTGCTAGAATGTTAGTGAAAAGATGTCGTGAGACGTTTCGTCTGGATTCTTATTTGTCAATACCATGACACTGAAATTTGGTCTGCAATTGAAGAAAGAGATCAACGTGAAGGTGTATTGCACGACGAGGGCTTTGTTCATGAAAAACTTAGCTCATCCTTCTTATCCATTGTGTGGCTCGAATGATTCAGGTGCAACCCAAGACTCAAGGTGACGGCTCCGAGCGTGACCTACAAGACTTCTAGCACGACCCACAACTCAGGGTGTGCGCGTTGGCTCCGGCCGTGGTTGGACGAAGGGATTAGGCCCGAGTCCGCGAGACCACGTTTGGGAGTGAGCCAGTGAAGCTATGGTTATGGAGCGAGTATGTGAATCCATCTTCGTGGTATAGAGACAATGTGGCGCTCGAACGCCACACGTCGCGTTTCTATTGATATGATAACTTATGACTTTTCGAATAGCATGAAGATGTTTCATTTTACTACACAGAAATACTTATCCTGAATGGTTGACTTGTGGGGGCTGAATAGATTTTATCATAGAAATGCTTATCCAGAGAGGCATGGATGTTGAGTGCTCGGGCGGCTAGAGACAGAGAACCACCCTTAGACAAATACAAACAGAAATAAAGGCGTGTGAGGTGAGATCATGCTGATCAAAGGCAGTGAGATCACATAGGCAATAGAGCCATCCAACTATATTGCACTTGCAGATCCAGCCATCACAAAACTTTCATCTACTTGCTCAACACCTCCTAAGAACAACTGGCTTCATCAAATTCTCTATCAAAAGCTTATAGCTAGGCTTTTCACTTTTGTTTGTGAATTGTGATGGCTATGCTTCTTGTTCAAGTTCTATGAGCCCAACCCAACCCAACCCAGTATGTGCTAATCCCTTGGCCGACATGCCAATTATCATTGTTTTTATCACTAATTAAACATATCCTATGTGAAAGACAAATGAAATATGGTTTATTTTCACAATAATTGAAACAGGAGAGAATCAAATTAGGTGGAACTCAGACAATGGTCATGCACTACCATTTTGTAAAATTAATGCCAAACGTATGGAGATCCAATTTCAATGAATGCAAACAGTTTTTGTTAATGACAACAATGAGTGTCAATAGTTGATAATAGTAGAAATGGAATTAGATTTACTATCACTTACTAAACACTAGTAAGTTCACAATAATTCATATTGCTTGCGCAAACTTTTACATCAGTATCGCTCAATATTGATCTCATACCGACATTGCACACTAACAATGTCTTCACAATATTAACAATCATCGACTTAAACTTTCAGATTTGAACCTCCATCATTAATTAAACAGAGATACAGAGGTTTCACTTGGAGTCTTGTGATTCCGGCTGGTCTTTTCTCCTCCTCTTGAAGCCAATTTTGATCGGAGGATCATCAGAGCGTCCGGCCTCCAGCGGAAAGTTGAGGATGGCCTTGCGACCCCTCATTTTGAAAGCCGCACAATCATAAGCCCTCGCCGCCTCCGCATCCGTGTCGTAGGTCCCCAGCCACACGCGCCGCCCCTTCTGGCTCGGGTCTCTTATCTCCGCCGCGAACTTCCCCCACGGCCGCATCCTCACCCCCCGAAAATGCCTCCTCTCCGGAGCCTCCTTCACCGAACAGAGTGGCTCTGTTTCTGGGGATGACACCACTGAGTTCGATATCATGACGATATTGGGTTTTGTTTCGGATTCATATTCGGATTTGGGCGTGTAAGTGGAAGAGGAGAAGCTGGTGGTGGATTCTGAACTGGAGATAGCAGCCGGAGGGTTGAAGCAGAGGTAGTCTTGGAAGTTGAAGGGCTTGTAGACGTCGAATTCGTTGAAATCAACGAAATTGAAGTCTTCAAATAGGTGGTGTTGGATAAGTTGTAGAGTTGATGAGAATTCATGGTGTTGATCATCACCTTCCATTTCTTTATTTTTGATGAGAAAAAAGTGTTGGAGCTGCAGAGGATATATATAAAAATGGTGGGCTTGGGCATTGACACAAGTCAAGTCAATTTGTTTGTGTGTGTTGAGTGATATTTTGATGTGGGTCCTTAATGTGTTGAGCTGGGCATGTTGCCATACATTAAACTATGATGTTTACTTGTATTGTACACGGTTATTTTTTCTCTCTGTTTATATCATTTGTTTTCTGAACGGACTAATAAATTTGTGGTTGATATTTTTAATTTATTTTATTATATTTAAATTAATTATCATTTGAGAGAAAGTCACACTTACAATTCTTTTCTCTTTTTAAAAGTGTATTGAGGGAGAATTAAATACAAGTGCATTGTTAACTATGACACTATCATTGAGTGGTATTGTACACGGTTTCCACTCACAGTATTTGAGTTGGTGATGTGTAAGATCTTATCTATTTCCAATTAATGTGGGAACTATTATGAGTTCTGCACAAGTTGCCTTGGGAATCACAACAATTTGCAATGCAATTGACTTTGGAGACAAAATACACTTTTTGTTTGTTGCAACTTGTTTAGCAGGAGCCCTACATGTGTGTAGCTAAAACAGACAGGGCCGTAAATGTGCAGAGATTTTAAAATGACTAGATTCAGAGCCAAGACTCCGAGTTCGCAGTTGCTTGTTCCATTGGTTAACCAGACCTACAGGGTCCACAATGTCATTTCCAATCTCTATTTTCTTGCATTTGTTTTAGACCGAACATATATACGGTTAAACGAAACTCAGTTTCTAACTCCTTACATTCAAGAGGAAATTGCAGTTAGTTATTATGAAATATACATTTTTTGTTCGTTACATTTTTATTGTATTTTTTTTTTTTAACTTTTGACTGCTCTAGATTATGCAGCATATTGTTTGACCATATCTCCATTACTGAGGCGTTGAAAAGACCGTCGAGCCTCCGTCTCTCCCATAGCCGTCGGTCGTCTCTCTCCCGCTCCGGTCGACTTTCGTGATCCCTCTGCTCCGAGCTTCGTCGAATCCGTGCCAAACTCGCAGCCGTCGGTGCTGTGATGGAATCAGTTGAGGAATCCGTGTGCTCTTCGTGACCGGAGGAGGTGCTGGAGCTTGATGTCATCGAGGCTGATGTCGTCGACGCTGGAGAAGCTAAGCACCGCCGCCCAACACCTCCGTCACTTGCAGATCTGAAACGATTTGGTGGCGATGATCCGTACGTCTTCTTCTTCCTCTCCGCCGACAGTGAGTAGATCGGCCACTGGAAAGAGAGCCGCCGGAGAGCACGGGCCGACCTCCATAAACTCTGCTAAGGACCAAGGATCTGAACCAGATCTGGTTCAATTAATGGTGCTCTCTTTTTAGTTTTGTTTGGTTTGATATTGTGTTCTCGGATTTGTGTTCGTGTATTTTTTCAATTTTAGCAAATGATTCGTATGATTTAAATTTTTTTTGGAAAAAGTTAGAAATTTTTCATAAAAAAGTTTGAATTTTTCAGTAAAGTTTGGAATTTTTTGGCGGATCTTCGTACTCACATTCTTGAAAAATGAAAAAAAAAGGTAATTTTCTTATTTTAAATTTTTTAGAAGTCACGTGCAGTGCATATAATGAGAAATAGTCAATTTTCATTAAAGTTAATTGACGGACATTAGGCTGCATAGTTTAGAGTAATCGAAAGTTACAAAAAATACTTTAGAAGTGCAATGGAGTAAAATATGTATAGTTCAGAGTAGGTACATGCAATTTCCCATACATTCAAAGTTGTTTCTTCTAGCTCTTTATAGCTCCTTCAAAAGATGCCAAAGCAAAAGAATATCCCACGAGAGATTGTGAATTGTTCGCAAATCTAGCTTTGCGAAGCACACTTGCACGTATCGTGAGATCCTTGTGTCTACTCCGCACCCGACTGATACTTCCATATTAGAGTGGGAGTGTGGGGTAGACGTTATAACCTTTGGATATGCTAATAAACAGTTAGGAAAAGTTGTTTTTGTAACATCCAAACGATGTGGACTGCAGTTTTTACAATAGGTTGATAGAGAGTTTTATGATTTTTCTTGAGCAATTGCAATCCCAGCCGCCATGAAATATCTGCAAGTGGAGGGAGGTTTATGGTTGTAGACAATTTATTATATGATGTACCAAACCAGAACTGATTTATAAATTATGGATTAATTATTAATTTTCAGATACACATATTCAAGTTGATAATATAACTATAAATGAATGGAGGAAGAGAATAATCGAGTGTCCACCACAACAGTGACTTCCTTCCAAATTTTGTCACGTATATAGCTTCCTTCAATTTTTTTTTTGTAGGTGACAAAGTAATGGACCACCAATCATCTAGATTAATTATTTATTGCTTATTGTAATTCAATATTTATGTATATATAATGATACTCACAAACTCGGAAAAAACAAAATGTACGTGCCATTGACATTTTTAATCTTTCTGTCACGTAGTATCATTTTGAGAATGAGAGACGCACATCAAATCATGAAGAAAACATAATCTAGTATAAAAATTTGTCTGTAAACACACATAAAAGTTCTCAAAAGAGAATTTTGATGGATAAATAAATAACTCTCGTGCCATTTACATTTTTAATCTTTCTGTTACGTAGTATAATTTTGAGAAGGAGAGAAAAGACGCACATCAAATCATGAAGAAAACATAATCTAGTCTAAAAACTTGTCCGTAAACACACATAAAAGTTCTCAAAAGAGAATTTGGATGGATAAATCTCTCTCTCTCTCTCTACTATTGTCTACAGCAAAATTTTTTAGAGAATGAACTGAAATGGTCCCTATACTTTAAAATGGACCGTATTAGTT